>JAJIBD010009239.1:0-55156 GCA_021461705.1 Cryptotis parvus
GCCCTCCGGACCCTCCATTCCGCCACTGCCATTGTCTCTGCCACACTCGGGCGGACAAGGGAAGACTCGGACCCTGAACCTCAAGCCACTTATGAAGCACGCGGGCCTG
This sequence comes from Cryptotis parvus, assembly GCA_021461705.1. NCBI lineage: Eukaryota > Metazoa > Chordata > Mammalia > Eulipotyphla > Soricidae > Cryptotis > Cryptotis parvus. The sequence continues at coordinate 110 of JAJIBD010009239.1, forward strand.
GCTCAGCGGCTCGGGAGCCAGCAGGGAGCTGTTCCCACAGCTGGAGGATAAAGCTTGACAAGGACAAGCCGGCCCGCGCCCATGGGCAAACAGCTGGCCCGGCTGAGCCCCAGACAACAGCTGGCAGGGGCTGACAGGAGCTCGCCAGCACCTGGTGCCAACACGCGCCCAGCCACGGTGAGGGTGTCCCAGCAAGGTGGCGTGGGGGCCCTGCTGCAGCGCAGCCTTTCCCGTCCTCTGCAGCGCCAAGTCGGTCCAGCTCACTGAGGGGAATCCCGGGCACGGCCCGCAGGCTGGGCACCAGGCCTCCTTCCACCCTTGGGGAAGAGGCGGTTGCCGGACCCATGGGCCCCTCACTGTCCTCTGGGCGCCCTCAGCAGCGGCCTTCAGCCAGCACTCAGCCGGCGACACTGCCCTGCCTCCAGGCCTGGGGGGTCCGCGTCCCGCGCTCTCAGGGGCCTGCCCTGGCCCACTGTGCTTGTACCCACGGGTCTCACTGAATTGGGAAAGTCGGTTCTCTTCTAGCTTGGTGCCCGTCCCTGCTGGCCCCGTTCCTGGACGTCCACCTGAGGGAAGAGCAGCGGGGAGACCGAGCGGCTGAGGCGCGGGCCAACCTGCTTCATCTCCTGTGGCGTGTACAGCATGGTCCGGATGATCATCACTCGGTCCAGCAGGTCCAGGGGGATGCCGTGGGGAGGCGTGATGTCCTCGGTGCCCCTGGAAGGCCACAGTGCTCACATGACCCGCCTCTCCCAGCTGGAGTCCCGCCAAGACCACACACAGACAGACGCCGAAACCACAGGAGAGAAGGATCTACTACGGTTCTGTTTACAAGCCGCTCCAGGCCACACGGGAAGCCCCAGGTTCCAGCCCAGGCTCTGCCAGGAGTGGGGCCCCCCGGCCCCCAAACAAGTATTATTCACCCGGCTGTAGGGTACGGGCAGTTTCCAGTTGCTGCTATTGTCCTGATGTTCTGATAAGTCATTTTATGCTTTTAAAACTCACACATTTTTCTCAGCATCTCAGACAGAGACCAACAGCCTGAAGAGCTCCGTGAATACACTGCGACGGCCACACTGGTTACCCTGCGCAGAGCCAGACCCTGGTAATCAAACTCTTAAACAATTTGCTGCCGTAGCAGCTTTAACGGGAACCTTTCCTGCTGTCAAAGGCCACTGGCTATTCACAGAGCAGCAAGGACCCTCCTTCCATGTCCACCCTCTCGGGACTGCTCGGTCCTGCCAGGCCACAGGCATCCCCGGACCCGAGCCACTGGAGGCCTGTGCTGCAGTGGCTGGGTTGGGTAGAAGGTGCCCGGGTCTGGGAGCAGCCCCGTGCTAAGGGCATCTGCCCCACACCACGCCAGCAGGATCAGGTCTGAGCAGCGTCTGGCTCTCCCCGGGCAGGGCTGGACTGTCCACAGTCAGAGCTCATTGATACGATGGATCCAGAGCACTCTGGCTTTCATAAGCAGTTAAGGGAATGTCTGGTTTGAAGTAAACTGGGAGCTGGGGCAACAGTACAGCAGGTAGAGCACGCGCCTCCTTATACAGCCGACCCGGCTTCGATCCCCGCCAGGAGACCCCTGGGAGCCGACAGGTGTGCCGCTCCCCCACATAAAAAAATAAAAAGGAAACTGCCTAGGAATCAGTTTAGAAACCTGTCCTCTCCCCAGCCCCAAAAGACTCCAAACAAGAGCTCTCTGAAACAGTCTGTAGTGAGCTGAAGCAGAAATGTGCCTTTATCCTGCAAGAGTTAAACCTTGCTCTGATGCGAGCTACAGGAAGACCGACCTTGAAAACATTGCGTCAAGTGAGAAAAGTCACAAAATGGCAGGACGGTGGGACTCCCCAGACACCAAGAACGAGCAGAGTTACAGAGACAGGGGCGAGGCCACAGGAGCAAAGCCAGGGCCAGAGCGTGGGGGCGGCACCTGTCTGCTACACGAGTGGAACAAGTGTCGCTGAATGGGACACTCGGAAACAGAAAGACAAATTACGTGTGTGCTCTTGCCCCCACACGATACAAGCAGTCCCCAAAGCCTCGCCTCACATATAAATAACCCGATTTGGGCAGAAGCAAAAGGCAGCGGGGAGGGCGCTTGTTGTTTGTACGTGGCCCGCCCAGGTATGGTACCCGGCACCCCAGAAGGTCCCTGAGCCCCAACAGGTGTGGCCCCAAAACAGAAAACTAAAACCCAGCGAACTTGGTTCTCTAGATGTGTTCTCACAGTGCTGTGAGAGGTCCATAACGCTGTTTTCACTAGGGTCTCCCAGCCTGGAGACACCCCCTAAGGGCCTCAGCCAAGCAGGCCAGCTCGTGCAGTGGGCCGAGGGGCGGTGGGATGACCAGGCTGACCGCCTGGCAGCTCTGGTCTCCAGGGCCGCGCCCTGTGATGCTCAGGGACTGAACCAGGCACATGCTGTAACTCCTGCACTACTCCTCCAAGGCTCTTTGTTTTTGTTTCTTGAAAAGAGCCAAAGCGCCCAATTCATTCTGGAGCTCCCAAGCCCTACACTGGGTGTGTGATTTTTGTTCTTGAATTTATGGATCTCCCCTCCCATGGTTCTCTCCCTCACACACATGGACTGCCTGTCTGTCTGTCTCTCTCATCTATCTCCTAAACTATTAAAACTATTTCTACTTCAGCAAAACGCCAGTTTTAGAGCTCAGGTCAGCACCCCTGCAAGGAGACCTTCGGGTTCTTTCCTTGGGTCGGGCTGTGCCCAGTGGTTCTCAGGGGCGCCCTCCTGCACCCAGCCCTGAGCCAGCTGCCTGCCGAGGAAAGTACCCGGGAAGGAGGGGGTGTCAAGGCCGCGCTTCTCCCCAGCCAGGACCGCAGAGCCAGCCATGAGGCACGGAGGGGAGGCACCACGGGCGTGTGTCGGGTACACCCGAGCACACGCCCGCACAGGCAGCTGGGTGGAGCGGCCTCAGGCTGCAGTCTCTGCTGGTGCTCACCGCTGTGCCAGGGCGGCTCCCTCCACAGCTGACCACCCGAGAGCCGGGTGGGGCGTGCGCTCAGGCTGGTGCCCAGGGTGTTCGGGGTGCCCTGAGGCCCATGAGGCGCTGCCCTTACCTCCCCTTAGCTCAGTGTGCAGAACCCACTTCCCTTCCACCTCGGGCTCCAGCCACCCTCCCTCTAGCAGCGTCCGGGAACAGTCACAATCTCTCAGCCGGGCCCAGCCTGGCCTCAGACCAGCGGGGCCAGCACGAACAGGAGCCTCTTCCTCCGTGCTGGCCAGTCTCTGCTTAGTATTTGTTGTTGTTGGGGGCTGGGGGCCACGGCTGGTGGTGCTGGGGGCCGCTGCCAGCCCTGTGCTTCTCAGGGGACCCTGGAAGCTGCTGCAGGTGCAGCACATGCACAGGCCTCTGGGCTCACCCTCTGGCACACAGTGTTTTTTTTTCTTTTCTTTCTTTTTTTTTTTTTTTTTGCTTTTTTGGGTCACACCGGTGACGCTCAGGGGTTACTCCTGGCTCTGCACTCAGGAATTACTCCTGGCGGTGCTCGGGGGACCATATGGGATGCCGGGAATCGAACCCAGGCCGGCACAGGCCGGCTGCGTGCAAAGGCAAACGCCCCTACCGCTGGGCTATCACTCCAGCCCCTCAGACAGTGTTTTTATCCACCAGTTTGCTTGTCATTTCTGAAGGGCTGAGGGACTGGAGACAGTACAGTGGGTAGGGGGCTTAGTACAGTGGGCTGGGGGCTGGCCTTGCTTGCCTCGCATGCAGCCGACCCAGGTCAGCCCCCACATGGTCCCTCAAGTCCTGCCAGGCCCCGAGCCCAGAGTCAGGAGTCTGCCTGAGCAGCACCAGGTGTGGCCCCAAGCAAGCTAGTTTCCTTGGGGGAGGGGCTGGGTGCGCAAACAGTGCCCAGGGTCTACAGGCCGCCCGGGACACGGGGCCAGTGCTGGACACCGACCGGGTCTAAGGCTGTGGTCGGACGTGCAGAGCCGCGCCCTCTCGCCTGCACTGTCCCGGGCCTGTGGCTCCTGGTCAGACATGAGTCCACCCCACGACAACAGGCTTCCCAACAGGGCTTGGTACCAAAGTCCCTCACAGAGAAAGATCCCCTGGCATCTCTCCTGACACCAGCCTGGCAGCAGCCACGGGTTAGTGGCCGGCATCACCTCAGCCTGGAGAGGAGCTGGCGGCAGGGTCAGGCCGACAAGGGCTCTGTCAACACAGAGGTCGAGGGCACTGTGCCTTCCGGGCCCCATTCCTGGAGGAGGTGGCACCGTAAGGTGCTGAGTTCTGCAGGGCATCCGCCAAACTGGGACTGGGTGTCCATGGGCAGGCCGGGGAGATGTTGCCAGAGCCGCCCACTAGGGGGCCCCCTCAGCCCAGGATATGCAGGTCCACAGCTGTCGGGCTGCAGCTGGGCCGGCCCCCAGGCCTACGAGGTTGCACTGCAGAGCAGGGGGTCCCCAGGCAGCAAGCCGTGTGCCTGGTTTCTGAGGGGCCCCCGAGCCAGGGTCCAGCTCCCATGAGAGGCCGGCTAGGCCTGACACAAGCCGCCTCTCCCGAGTGCAGCCAACGCAGGGAAGGTCCTTGCGTCCAGACTCAGCAGCTCCCGGGAACCTGGACCACACACAGTCCAAAGTCCCTGCAACGGCCCTGCGCTCCACACCCAGCTCTGCTGACGAGGTCGGGGGTGGCGCGTGTGGCACCGGCTACCAAACAGTCCCCTTGGGCACCCCACCCCGCCGCCCCCTCACAGCCTCACCACAGGTTTACAAAGGGGCTCCTCACCCCACTTGGTGCCGTGAACCGAGGCCGGCCCAGACACCCAAACGAGAGCACAGAGAAGCAAGGGAAGAAATCACCAAGCGTGGGCGTGGCCACTCAGGCCCAGGAAGGGGAAGGGGCGTCGCAGGGGTCAGAGGTCTGGGAGGACTCAGGAGGCTCCAGCGGCTCTGGCCGGCCACCACTGCCCTTCCCCCAAGCGCACCTATGGGTGTGGCGGGGGGGGGGTGGCACTAACGGGGCGGGTGAAGGTGAAGGCAAACAGGAAAGACTGTTTCTGCTCGTGGGTCCACTGCCAGGGACCTGGGAGGGGTTCTCTAGGTGCAGGCGCAGGCACTGGGTCTGAGACAGCGGGAAGCACTAAGTCGCTGGCCGGAGGGGACGGAGCAACCCAATGCCACCCAAGTCAGGCCCATGGCACCCGCCTTCCCAGCTCCAACCCCACGACTACACCCGTGCAGGTGCCCAGCGGTTGCCACGGTAACAGGGCTGGGCTGATGAGGGAGCGGGAGGACCATCGAAGGCACTGGACCCCGTGAGCCCGGTCCCAGGCGGCCCCTACCTGATGGCGCAGTTGCCTCGGTTGGAGCGCAAAGATGACGATGGGGCGATGGAGGACTCCAGGGCCCGGTGCAGGTAGGTGAAGCACTTCGATGTCCAGCATGTGGACCTCGTCGACGAACAGCACGCCTGGGACCAGCTCGGCGATGCCCTGGTCGATGTACTTGTTCACCACCTTGTTAATCTCCCCGCGGAGTTTATCTGGAGGCAGAGTCGGGGCGGGGGCTCACCTTCCCCCCTCGCACCCGGCCGGCTCAGTGTCCCGAGTTGAGGATCATTCACGGCCCACGCTGTGGGCGGGGCCCAGACCTGTCAGCGCTGCACCCCAGCCCGTCACAAACCCCACCCAAGTAACTCCCTGAGTCGGGGAGCCCAGGCAGTTTTCATATGCAAATCACTGGTTCCGACTTCGAAAATGACCCTCTCCTCCTGGCCAGGACAAAGCTTGGGTTAATTAACTTTCAATCAAGTGCCTAAACCCAGGAAGAGGCTGCAGGGGCGGGTAAAATCCACTCGGGAGGGGGAAGGAGGCCGGGAGGAACGAGCGCCCGAGAATGAGTGGACATGGGCTGCTCTCATTTCCAGGCCAGCTCCTACGCCTCCCTCCCTGGCGAGGCGGGGCGGGCCAGCACGCAGGTCACAGGGAGCAGGTACAGAAGCTGCCAGGGAGACAGAAACAGGTCTCCGGCCTGGCCCACCCAGCAAGGCCGCGCTCTCCTCACCAACTTCCTCTGATCTCTCCCCCTCACGTCCTTCTACCTAAGTTTCAACAGAAACTACCAAGAGGGCCGGAGCGATAGCCCAGCGGGTAGGACATTTGCCTTGCATGTGGCTGGCCTGTGCCGGCCCAGGTTCGAATCCCCAGCATCCCATATGGTCCCCGAGCACTGCCAGGAGTAATTCCTGGAGTGCAGAGCCAGGAGTAACCCCTGAGCATCACCGGTGTGACCCAAAAAAGCAAAAAAAAGAAACTTCCAAGACAGAAAGAGAGAAAGGGAGAAGGGGAGCAAGAGAAGGAAAGTGGGAAAGAGCAAAAGAGGGAGCAAGAGAGAGCGAGAGAGGGGGGAGACAGGGAGAGAGGGAGCGAGAGAGAAAGAGAAAGAAGAGAGAAAGGTGTCCGAGCCCACACGGGCTGGAACTGCACAGCGCAGCCTGCCCTGCTCTCCTGAGGTGCCCAAGCATGTAGGTGGTCACCCCTTTGGGGCTCTTCTCCCTCTGGGCAGCGAAGCAGGGACAGCACCTCTGCTGTCGCCCGCCCGGGAGAGGGCAGAGCCGAGGCTGCCGCGACGGTGGCGGGAGCAGTGCACAAGTTGAGCTGCAAAGGGAACAACAGAACCTCAAAGACACCCCAGGGGCGCGGCACGGCGGCGGCCCAGCACTTCGTGAGCTCCCTGGCGTCCAGGCACACAGAGCCCTCCTCAGCCCGGCCACAGCAGACCAAGAACCCGCAGCCTGGGGGTCCCGCGCAAGGGGGCGAGCAGGTCACACGCTCACCTGTGATCTCCGTCTTCTTTGGCTTCATTAACTGGCCCATCATGGACAGGATGTCCTGTCCGCCCTGAGAAGACAGGAGGCAAGAGTCAGCCCTGACTCCCACGGTGGCTCTTCTGAGCGCCCCAGGCCCACCTCAGGCCAACGCCATGGGGCGTCAGGTGACAAGTATCAGGGAGGGCCACCCGAAGGCCGGGACACAGACAGGGTGACCCCAAGGGGCTGCAGGGATGCAGAGTCCCTTCAGGGCTCGCGGCCTGGGTCTGCTCTGCAGCAGCAGCCTCCCACACCTTCAGGGCGCCGGCCAGGGGCCACCTGCACGTGGCGCGGGTCCCCGCCAGGAAAGGGTGTGCGCGTGCATGTCTCAGCTTCCGGGCAGCCATGAAGGCGCAGGCAGGGAGCTCTCGGGCCTGGAGCTCGTGCTGTGGGGGGCAGCTGCAAGCACACGTCTCCTGAGCAGGGCCAGGAGCAAGCCCAGAGCACAGAGCCAGGAGCCCCAAACCCAAAGCAGCACCGACCGAGTTCAGGTCAAACTCTTCCTGGGGCGTCTGATCGCTGACCTCGCTGGGTGCTCCAGGGTCCATTATGGACGACAGTATCAAAGCAAGAGCCAATAGGGACCAAGCAAGGCTCCTATCCCGGGTACTACTCAGCGACAGCTTCCGGAATCAGCTGTCCCCTAAGGCCTAAGGTCCACATGTCCTGCTGCCTGGAGTCTACTCGTCCCTGCTGCCTAGGGTCCACTTGCCCCGCGTCCTGGGGTCCACTCGTCCCCTGCTGCCCGCACTCATGCTCAGCAGCCGAGGTGGCAAACACGCCCAAGTCCTTAGCCCTCATCCTCCAGCAGCGGGGAAGACCTAGAATGTCCTCACAGAGGCGGGAACTCACTCAGAAAGGCCCAGACACCAAGTGGCTCAGGGCCCAGCTCCTTCGTGCGGGACATCCTGACCCTTGTTTCCCACCTGGGAGCTCTGAGCTGAGGGTCTGCAGGCGTCACTCTGGGGACCTCCTGGTCCAAGGGCCTCCGGGACCTCCTGCTGGTCACCCACTTGTCCACCCTCAAGCCCTCGTGGGCCAGGAAGAGGCGAGTTCCCGGGCCCCGTGTCCCTGCCCACCAGTGGGCAGCCCTGGGCCCGGCCCGCCCATCCAGAGCCAGAGCAGAGCTTCCGGCTCCAGCTAACACCTGGGGGCTTTGCCAGGAGATCTGAAAACCCGCAAAGAGCTCAAGAGCAGGCTGGCCCGCCCCACTGCCATCAACACCTGGAGGCTGCCAGGCAGAGCTGCCGTCTGGAGGAAGCTGGCTCGCTCCGAGGCCAGAGGCTGGGCTGAGCTGAGAAACAATACACATGAATTCATCTGTGACTGGAGCATTTGAATCAGAACAAAGGCGTCCCTCCAAGCTCATGTCGATGTTAATTGCTGAACATCACGGAGAGAAAAGGACCGTCTGCCCCAAGAATGGCAGCGAGATGCTGACAATTCATTCCCGGCTGCAGCGGGCACTGGGAGAGGCCCAGCCCGGGAAGGCGGTACCTGGGGCCGGGCGTTGGCCACGTCCAAGTCGTGCAGGGTCACGTCCTGGATGATTTCCTTCTTCTTGTGCACGTCCCCCTTGGGCAACGGGACGTACTCTTCGGCCGAGGTCAAACTCTGTGGCGTAGGTGTCACACCTGCCCTGTCTCTGCAGAGAGGGGGGAAGCGGAGCGCCCGGTGAGGGCTCCCCGCCAAGGCCCCCATGGCCGGTGTCCACCGATAAAGGTCTCAGTTCCCAGTGCGAGCCTGACAGTCTCCTGACAAGCTCCAAATACACGGTGCCCGCTGCCAAGAGAAGGGCGTATCGGGCCCTGCTGGGCTCCAAACACCCGGCTGAAAAACACCCGATACTTTGCCCCACGAATCTTTCTTTTAACCGTATGCAATTCCCGATAAAGGGCAAATCCAGTAGATTAACCGGAGACGAGAGAGCTGTTCAGACTCTTTTGTGGGTGGGTGATTTATCGTCCGATATGAAGTATTATGCTCATCCATTAAACAGTGAGGGGCGAGCACAGGGCGCTGGCGATCAGATAGATGCCGAGTGCCGGCAACGCAGCATTCCTTTCCACCTGCACGGATCTCGGGGAGAAAATACCAAGCAGATGAAAGGAAGATTAAAGACACTGCGCAGTGCAATTGGAAAAGGACTACAGCTGCTTCCTTCCTCGCCGACTCCCCCTCTCAACAGGTCTGAGCATTTTTTCTAACCTACCGTCGGCGTTCGTCATGAGAGGGTTAGAAAGGAAGATAACGGGACCTACTTTACTCAACACTGGGGGCCCATGGGCGGCGCCTCCCCCCTCGCGGGCACAGACACCAGCACGCTCCCCCACCCCCGCCTCAGGCTCCCCTTGGCAAAGACATCACCATCCTACCTTCACGGCGCCGCTGTTGGCCTCGATGTAAATCACGTCTCCCGTCTCCACGCGCTCTTTCTGCAAACTTTCAAAAATGCTGGGGTCCAACTTAAAGTGGAAACACAAACCATGAGAGAGCTGTCCTGTCCCGCCGACCCCGACCCAAGCGGAGGTGCAGCCCTGGCGGGGAGCCCTAAATGGGCTCCGGGAAGCGTCCGAGAGCAGGGCCCTGCTCCTCTTCCCTTAGCCCCCAGGGCTGTGATGGGATTCTGGCCGCTCCTCAGGGGAGCCTGCACCATCAGGGGACCCCCACTCCTAACACTGCGAGACCTGCCTCTGCCTTTGCTCTCCTGACCGCTTGGGTCAGGTGGCGGTAAAGGCTGCTGGCCTCGCAGCTGGCGCCATGCACATGCTCTGAACAAGGTGCTCTGAGGCTGTTTCTCCACCTACAATACAGGCGCCAGCGATTCAGAGGAAGACTAGACCTGCACCCCGCCCAAACCTCGGCTGCAGACCCCCTGCTCCGCCTGGGCCCCGCTATCTTCCTCTGCAGCAGAGAAGGACTGTCTGGAGGTAAGTGCTTCTTTCGGGATCCCCAGAGCATCTCCTCATGGTTGTGTGGCCCCTCGGGCCCCTCTGAAAAGATGGAGTGAGGGCAGCGACGGCACACAGCTGTGGTCGGGGTGGTGGCAAACCTGGGGCTCCGTGTCCAGCAAACTCAGAGAGGGAACAGCTTGGACTCGTGCACTCAGAGTGAAAGAACTTACACTGCGCAGCCGCATTTGCACGAGAGGCCCAAGAACAGGCAGACAGAAAGGAACAGAGTAGAGCAGTGGGTGCAGGCGAGGGGGCGGGAGCTGCTGGCTAGGGGCAGGGTGGGGTCTCTGTGCGGGGGGGAAAGCGCTCTCACCTTGGGCTGTGGCTGACCGCACGACTGGATTCTGTATGGCTGCACAGCCCTAAGCAGGTTCAGATTCCTTGACCACACACACAAGAACGGGTCAATTTTACGTTCAAATTCTAGCTCAGGGCCAGATAGATGGCACAGATGTTAGGGGACAGGTCTTGTCCGGGGCCCTAACGGGGTTCAATCCTGGCACTGCAGGACCCACGCCCCTGGCACTGAGTCGTCGATCGGGATTGGCTGAGCATTGCTGGGCGCTCCCAGAGCACTGCGTGGAGGCCCCCTGCCTGCTGAGAGTCTATCTCAGTAAAGCAATTCGGAGTCTGCCCAGGGCAGGGCCTCGGGATGCGGGGACAGGGATCAGAGAGCGCAAGTACGAGGCTCACGGACTCGCCTACCCCGGCGGCCTGCACGGTATGGAAAGACAGACCACGTACTCTCGGGGAAGAAGACAAGTGCTCAACGCCTCTTGGGCTAGTCTTTACAACACATAAGCAGTGGGTGCAGCTCTGCGGCAAAAGCACTTGCTGTGCAGGCATGGGACCCAAGTTCGATTCCCAGCACTGTGAAACAACGGAAGAAAGAGGGAAGCAGCCCCCGGAAGAGCCGGAACCCAGAGGCGCTGCCCTCCTCACTGTCTCCTCCACCCTAACACTCTTCCCTCTCTTCTGGCGAAAGCACTTTGGGGTTTCTGCACTGCTGGGGATCAAATCCGGGGCCTTTGCAGCGCATAAGGAAGGCACTGGGGCCACGCTTAAGTGTTTTTATAATTTCCCCAGCGCTCAGTGAAGATGCCCGAGAGACGGGGGCAGATCCGAGTGAGGACCCTGATTAACACAGAATGGAGGGCCAGAGCGAGAGGACTGTGGGCAGGGCACCTGCCTCACTGCGGCTGACCCGCGCGGCTGACCAGCGCACCTGCCTCATGCGGCTGACCTGAGCACTTGGCTCACACGCATTTGACCTGGGACCTGCCTCACACGTGGCCGAACCGGGTCCAAGTCCCAGCATCCCACAGGGATCCCCAAGACTGCCAAGACCAACCCTTGAGCGTAGAACCAGGAGTTGGTGTGGCCCAGAAAAAAACAAAAATAAAATAAAACTACAGACTGGGGAAAGAATCTACAGACTGGAAGAGGTAGGGAAGGACACCCACAGAGGAAGCCAGTGAGGCGAGAGGACACCGCTGCTCCGTGACGAAGCGACACTCCCTTGCAGGCAAAAAAAAAGGGGGCCAGAGCGATAGCCCAGCGGGTAGGGCGTTTGCCTTGCACGCGGCTGGCCTGTGTCGGCCTGGGTTCGATCCCGGCATCCCATATGGTCCCCGAGCACCGCCAGGAGTAATTCCTGAGTGCAGAGGCAGGAGTAACCCCTGAGCATCGCCGGGTGTGACCCAAAAAAGGAAAAAAAAAATAAGTGACACTCCTGTCATCTCCCTCAGGCAGCCCCAGGCGCCACCTCAGGCTCAGAGAAGCCCAATGGACGCACACACATGCACATACACACGTGTGGACACATGCACGCCCACGACTCTTCTCTGGGGCCACAGCGCCGCTCACTTACACACACACACACACACAGACACACAGACACACACAGAGGAGACCAGGAAGAACTTCCCCAAGACACCTGGCAATGCAGTACAGGAGAGGAAGAGAAGACTGTTTTCACGACGGAGCCCCAGCTGCGGCAGGAAGCTGTTTCTCTCCGGGGCCCAGAGGGCAGTGCCAGGGCACCTCCCTCACAGCCCTCACCCAAGCCTAAGTCGGAACAGTCCAGGGCTTCTGGCCTCCGGGGACTGCTCTGAGACAGCTGCTGATGGCGCCACATGGCCGCCAGCGACAGAGGCAGGATCCGCTGCCAGGCTCCTTCCAGGGCCCCCAATGCCACGGCGGCCTCTCCCGGCTGCCTCACGTGACCACTGAAGCCAGGGCAGGCGTCCGAACCCTGACACGCTGGGACCTGCCTGCAGGACTGGGAGTCAGGGCAGGAGGCCGAGCCCCTCTCACGACCCCACAGGACGACTCCAGGAGGCTGGTCTGGGGGCAAGAGCCCTGCCAGGGCCCAGCCCCGAGCGGGGACCCAGGCTGGCAGGAGGCAGATCTCACGAACCACACAGCTCCCATCTTCACCGATTTCTCAGGGCTCCGACAGACAGGCACAGAGCCCCATAGCGTTCTCCTGGGCTCTGGGGCCGGGCTGGGTGGAAGGTTGGGCACAAGCCATGCTCACCTTCAGCTGCTTGGTTCCTTTGGCCGTCTTGAGCCCTATGATGGCGTGGCTGATGGTCTTGCCGTAGCCGCCCATGGGGTTCTCCGTCTCACACCGGTGTGAGCTCCGTGACTTCACCTTCATAAACTTCCTTGGTCTCCTTTATTCGCAGCCCTGGGAGAGATGGCAGGAGCCCCATGAGAAGCAGAACCGACCCCTGTATATCCAAGGGTGTCATTCTGTGACTCCGCAGACAGACACTGACCAGCGAACGCAGACCATCTAACTTGCAGTCCAGGGGACTTTGCAAAGTTCAAATCTAGAACTCGGCAGACAAGCTGCAATTTTCAAAACAGTTCCTGTTATCTGTTAAACTGCCAACGTGTAAGATCTAGTTTTATCCAGGCCAATGACACTGATTCCTAACCATGGCCTGTGGGCACACAGACTCCCCCCAGTCCCTGATGTCCCCTGATATGAATATGAAACACACCTGAAACAAAAGCCGAGGGAAAGGCTGTTTTCTGGGCCACACAGGCAGAACTCAGGGTCCTGACTGCACTCGGCAGGGCTCGGGGACCATATGGGCGCTGGGGATTGAACCTGGGTTGGCCACGGCAAGACAAGAGACCTGCTGTACTATTGCTAGAGCCCCAAATACGTTTTCTTTTATTTTTAGTCTAATTCCAAACCTGTATGCTGCAGAGACATGTGCACCTTTGACTCAGAAGGACATCATGAAACCAGGAGTAACTCCTGGTCGGAGCGACATAGCGCAACAGGGAGGATGCTCGTCTTGCCTGCAGCAGGCCCGAGTCCAATCCCTGACTGAGCCAGGAGTAAGTCCTGAGCACAACTGGGTGTGGCCCCAAAGCTAAACCAAACCACACAGAGTAACTCCTGACAAGCTAGGCCTAAGCCAGGCCCAGTCTGGGAGAAGCAGCCAACAGCAAGAGACACTCGGCATGGGGGGGACACGGACTCCGCAGGCTCCACTCAGCATCCCAGAAAGCCTCGCAGAGACTTACAGTTTGCACCAGACGGTTCTCCTTTTCCAGGCTCTGAGTAATTTCCAAAGGAACCCTCCACTGAAAAGCAGTTATGGGGCTGGAGCGATAGCCCAGCAGGTAGGGCGTTTGCCTTGCACGCAGCTGGCGGTGCCGGCCTGGGTTCAGTCCCGGCATCCCATATGGTCCCCCGAGCACCACCAGGAGTAATTCCGAGTGCAGAGCCAGGAGTAACCCCTGAGCATGCGCGGGTGTGACCCAAAAAGCAAAACAAAAAAGCAGTTAAGTCAGAGAGAGTGAAGGAGGGCGGCTGCCCGCGTGGCTCAGGACTACCCCGGCTCGATCCCTGGCTCCCCACATAGTCCCCTAATACTGCCAGGAGTGATCCCCGAGCACGGGGCCAGGGTTTGCAGACCCCGAGGCTGGCCAGGTGTGTCCCCCGCCCCAAACTATACAGATGACAGAAAGTCTGCCATTCCAAACCCCGCCCACACCGGCTGTCCGAGTGATTCTGCCCTGGGCCGGAGCGGCACTACGGCAGGGGAGAGCACTTGCCTAACACCTGGCCAACCAGGCTTGACCCCCCGGCATCCCAAATGACCCCTAAGCACTCTAGGAGCGACTCCTGGGTACAGAGCCAGGAGCAGCCCTGGGCACTGCCATGTGTGCCACCTCCCACCCAGAAAAGTGGTTTTGTCCTAAGAGTAACTGAAACGTACCTTCAAGCGCATTTTTAGGGCATGTCTCTTCAGCCCGTTTTCCGCTGCCGGAAGCACCCCTCCCCATATCCGGCTTAAATTTAAGTTGAGGTTTTGCTTTTTTTTGGGGAGGGGTCCACACTTAGGGGTTACTCCTGGCTCTTCGCTCAGGAATTACTCCTGGCAGAGCTTGGGGACCAGGTGGGATGCCGGGATCGAACCCAGTTCAGCTGCGTGCAAAGCAAACGCCCTACCCACTGTGCTACCGCTCTGGCCCCCAAATTGAGGTTTTGAAGCTTCGTGAGCATGGACAGTCGAGGCTCTCGGCCTTTACAGTCACCTGATACTCTTCTACAATTCCTCAAGTCCTATACAGACACTCAGACATGCAGCTGGCCCAGGTTCAATCCCCAGTACCCCTACGGTCCCCCCAAAGCCTCCAGGAATTGTAGGACTGATTCCTGAGCACAGAGAGTAAGACCTGACCACCACTGGGTATGAGGGGAGGGGAGGGAGAGAGAGAGGAGAGAGAGGAGAGAGAGCGAGAGAGAGCAGTGTTGAATAACTATTCTCCTAGGAAGGTGGAGACAGGAACGCCTCGGTGGCTTCAGCCCTGATAAGCTTTGGGTGTCCTTGCTGGGACAGCACCTCGCTCTGTTCCGATATGGAAACAGTCCAAAGGCTCAGATCCTCTCGGTCACTTTCCACTTCTAAGTGTGGCCATTATCTTATCGCGAGGTGCTCACCTTCTCCCCCCCCAGAAACTTCGGCCGGACAAAGACTCTCGGACAGTGAAGCTAAGGGCACGTTTACTGCTCCTTCATTGAACCTGATAGCCTGCAAATGGAGGCTTTGGAATAGCCCCAAAGAGTCTCTATTTCATTTCTGTCTTAGCAAAATTTCAGTCCCTGAACACCAGGACAAAAAACATGTCCCGGCAGCACGAATTATATCAGAAGACAGCGATGAAACGAGGAACAGTCTGTCCTTTAAAAGGGACTCGACTGCCCGCCTCCCGCTGACCCGGCTCTACCCCGGGGCGGCTCCTGCCCGGGAATTGCTTCCACAGTCACACCGGGGCTGCGGCACGGGAATTCCTCGCGGGGAGGCGTGCCTGTCTCTCACTAGGCCGTATGTGTTTAGAAGCGGCTCCGTGCTGACAAGCAGGCTGGGATGCGGCTGGCGGACAATGAAGGCGGCTGTGGGCCAAGCAAGGGGCCCGGCTGGCAAGGACAACACAAATGACACAGGTTTCATCTGCGGGCTCAGGTTTCTCAGTCCCTGACAGGGGACCTTCATCGCGGCGCGGAAGCCGCAGAGACGCGCTGCTCTCTCATTCCTGGGCAGCCCTGAGGCCTCCCCCCACCCTCGCCCGCTGCAGGAATTCAAAGGCAGAGGAGGCGGCCGGGCTGCTTGTCATTCTGCGGAGGGCTCGAGAACATTCTCTTCACCTGGCTGCCGTCAGAAACTGCCCCCGCCCCGCGAAACAGCAAATCACGGAACAGACACCAGGACGCTATCTGGGGCCTTTTGGACATGAAAGATTTGAGTCACCTTTAAAGAGCCCACGCATGGGAAGGTCAGTTTTGTCAGATTTCATCCAAGTCCGGAAAACAGCTTTTAAGTAAATAAAAACGCATTTAAACCACTTGGATGATGAGCCGGGTAACACCATACAGTCCATCTCGGTCACTAAAGAACTGAACAAAAATCTTTGGTACACGCTTATTGCACCTGGGGCTAAGGGCCGCTCCTCCCTGAAGCGTTCATGGGGTGTTGAATCAGTGCTCAGCCCCTGAGCATTCTCTCGGCCCTTTTTTAATTTAGTTTAGTTTTGGAGTCCAGCCAGTGGTGGTCAGGGGCTGCAGGCCAGTGCTTGTTAGGGTCCCTCCTAGCAGTGCTCAGGGACCCCACCTGGGTCTCTTGCATGCAAAGCACATACTCCAGAACTAAAAAAGTTTGTTTTAGAAGGGCAGCGCCCAGAGGCAATTAGCCTGGTGAGGACCCAGCGATGGTCAGGGATGGGAGGGTCATAAACACCCCAAGGGGTGTGGGGCCACCTGGAGGTGGGGATCTAAGTCCCAGCCTCACACGTGCTAGACAAACTCTGTGCCACTTGGTCATCATGATTAAAGCACTCAGGAGTCAGGGAGGTAGCTGAGTGGGAAAGCCCGGCACGTGTGAGATCCGGGCTCCCCTCCTGGCCTCCACCACACACCAGAAAAAACTGAGCGGTCTGGGCAAAAGCTGCCATGACCACCAGCAGCACACACCCCTCACTTCACATAGACGTTACAGAGCCAGAGAAAGGCATGTTCTGCAGTGTTTCCCTTTGTGCCAGCTTGGGGGCCACACCTGGTGATGCTCAGGGCTCAGGGATTATTCCTGGTGGTGCTCGGGGACCACACGGATGCTAGAGACCAAACCCAGGTCTGCTGTGTGCAAAGCAGTGCCCCAGCTGCTGTGCTCTCTCCTGCACCCCAGGAAAGGCTCTGATAGGTATCCCCGAATTCCTACATACCGACAACTTACTAAGATGTAAAAATTATTTTGAGCCCCATGCAACTTGAACAAACTATGTCTAGGGCTGGGCAGACCAGAGGTCAGATTCTACCGTCCATCTGCGTTACAGTCCACCCCTGAGGGAAACTGGGGACACTGGTGGGGGAAGTGGACACTGGTGAAAGGACTGGTGTTGGGACATTGCATGCCTGGTCAGTGCAGAGGGAAGTGGACACTGATGAAAGGATTGGTGTTAGAACACTGCATGCCTGGTCACTGCAGAGAGCAGTGGACACTGGCACTGGAACACTGTATGCCTGAACACTACAGAGAGTAGTGGACACTGGTGTTAGAACACTACATGCCTGGTCACTGCAGAGGGTAGTGGACACTGGCACTGGAACACTGTATGCCTGGACACTACAGAGAGTAGTGGACACTGGCACTGGAACACTGTATGCCTGGACACTACAGAGTAGTGGACACTGGCATTGGAACACTGCATGCCTGGACACTGCAGAGGGCAGTGGACACTGGCATTGGAACACTGCATGCCTGGACACTGCAGAGGGCAGTGGACACTGGCATTGGAACACTGCATGCCTGGACACTGCAGAGGGTAGTGGACACTGGCGTTGGAACACTGTATGCCTGGACACTACAGAGTAGTGGACACTAGTGTTAGAACACTGCATGCCTGGTAACTGCAGAGGGTAGTGGACACTGGTGTTGGAACACTGCATGCCTGGTCACTGCAGAGGGTAGTGGACAGTGGCGTTGGAACACTGCATGCCTGGTCACTGCAGAGGGTAGTGGACACTGGTGTTGGAACACTGCATGCCTGGTCACTGCAGAGGGTAGTGGACACTGGCGTTGGAACACTGCATGCTTGCAACATAATCATGAATAACTTTGTAATTCACGGGGACTCAATAAAAAGGAAAAATAAAAAAATATAAAGCCCACCCCTTCCTTCACTCCACACCCCCATCCTGCTCCCAGCACCCACTCTGCGCCAAGAAGTGGGGCTGAAAGATAACCACGCTGCTGCACGGACAGCACCGTTCAGGAAGCCCAATGGCACCAGGCTGGGACACTCGCCAGTCGCCAAACATGGCAAAAATGCCAGGGAAGCCGGGGAGTGTGTGGGGACGGACGGACTGGGGCTCCTCCTTGCCTCTTCTTTCTGTCTGTCACCTGAGCCCTTTGGGTAGCCCTGTCAGCTCAGCTGCACCCCCATAAGGACCCGAGCCTCCCTCGTGTCTGGGTCCTCGTGTCCTCTCCCACTGTCCATGCTCCAGCCGGCCGGCGGGATCCCTGCCTGCTGCGGGCGCCGCCCTCCCCACTCAGCAGGAAGACCAGAGCCACTTGGGCGGCGGCGAGGGCAGCTCTAAGGAGACTCTGACACGGAGGAACACACACTCTTTTTGGGTTTTGGGTCACAGCAGCGATGCTCAGGGGTTCCTCCTGGCTCTGCACTGTGACTTTCTCCTGGCGGTGCTTGGGGACCATGGAATGCCGAGGAGGGAACCCAGGTCGGCCGCGTGCCCGGCAAACGCCCTCCTGCTGTGCATCGCTCCGGCCTGGGGCCCGTATTCCTTCTGCTGCTCTCACGCTGTTTTCTAGCAAATTTCTGTTTAAGAGGCCAGAGCGAGAGTACAGCAGGTAGAGCACTTGCTTTGCACATGGCTGACTCGGGTTCGATCCCTGGCATCCCACAGGGTTCCTCAAGCACTGCGAGGAATGACCCCTGAGGATCACTGCGTGGCACAGAAACAAAGCAAACCGAGAGTGACTTTATCTTGCTTGGACAAGCCAAGAGCTGTGAGACGGCCGGCCATCCTATGAGTTTAACTGCCATGACTCAGGAACAGGCGCCCAGAGACGACCACCTGGGCTGCTATTCAACAGCGCCCGAGAGGAGGCAGTTACGGGCTGGCCTCTGCACACCGCAGCCTGGTGCCACACTCCAGGCCAGCAGCTGACATCACTGGACAGGCCAGAGGTGGGGCTGGAGGACTGGACTTCCCATGCTTGAGACGGCCAGAAGGGCCGTCAGAATCCTGGCCGCAGATGGTCACGCTCAAGAGGGCCGTCTCCCTCCCTCACCCCGCCCTTATTTGGGCCCGCCCCGGGAGGGCCGTCTCCCTCCCTCACCCCCTGCCCCCTCTCTGGGCCCGCTCCCCCCCGGGAGGGCCATCTCCTCCTCACCCCTGCCCCTCTCTGGGCCTGCTCCCTCCAGGAGGGCTGTCTCCTCCTCACCCCTGCCCCTCTCTGGGCCTGCTCCCCCGGGAGAGCCGTCTCCCTCCTCACCCCTGCCCCTCTCTGGGCCTGCTCCCCCCTGGGAGGGCCGTCTCCTCCTCACCCCTGCCCCTCTCTGGGCCTGCTCCCTCCAGGAGGGCTGTCTCCCTCCCTCACCCCTGCCCCTCTCTGGGCCTGCTCCCCCGGGAGGGCCATCTCCTCCTCACCCCTGCCCCTCTCTGGGCCTGCTCCCTCCAGGAGGGCTGTCTCCCTCCTCACCCCCTGCCCCCTCTCTGGGCCTGCTCCCCCGGGAGGGCCGTCTCTCCTCCTCACCCCTGCCCCTCTCTGGGCCTGCTCCCGGGAGGGCCGTCTCCCTCCTCACCCCTGCCCCTCTCTGGGCCTGCTCCCCCGGGAGGGCTGTCTCCCTCCTCACCCCTGCCCCTCTCTGGGCCTGCTCCCCCGGGAGGGCCATCTCCCTCCTCACCCCTGCCCCTCTCTGGGCCTGCTCCCCGGGAGGGCCATCTCCTCCTCACCCCTGCCCCTCTCTGGGCCTGCTCCCTCCAGGAGGGCTGTCTCCTCCTCACCCCTGCCCCCTCTCTGGGCCTGCTCCCCCGGGAGGGCCGTCTCCTCCTCACCCCTGCCCCTCTCTGGGCCTGCTCCCCCCGGGAGGGCCGTCTCCCTCCCTCACCCCTGCCCCTCTCTGGGCCTGCTCCCCCTGGGAGGGCTGTCCCCTCCTCACCCCTGCCCCTCTCTGGGCCTGCTCCCCCGGGAGGGCCATCTCCCTCCTCACCCCTGCCCCTCTCTGGGCCTGCCTCCCCCCCGGGAGGGCCATCCTCCTCCTCACCCCTGCCCCTCTCTGGGCCTGCTCCCCCGGGAGGGCCATCTCCTCCTCACCCCCTGCCCCTCTCTGGGCCTGCTCCCTCCAGGAGGGCTGTCTCCTCCCTCACCCCTGCCCCTCTCTGGGCCTGCTCCCCCCCCGGGAGGGCCGTCTCCCTCCTCACCCCTGCCCCTCTCTGGGCCTGCTCCCCCGGGAGGGCCGTCTCCTCCTCACCCCTGCCCCTCTCTGGGCCTGCTCCCCCGGGAGGGCCATCTCCCTCCTCACCCCTGCCCCTCTCTGGGCCTGCTCCCCCGGGAGGGCCGGTCTCCCTCCTCACCCCTGCCCCTCTCTGGGCCTGCTCCCCGGGAGGGTCGCCTCCCCCCCTCACCCCTACCCCCTCTCTGGGCCTGCTCCCCGGGAGGGCCATCTCCCTCCTCACCCCTGCCCCTTTCTGAGCCTGTTTCCCCGAGCACAATTCAATGCCTTCCTGGGGAACTGGAAAGGTCACGCTCGGGGATCAGAGAAGGGGTCTGACGGGGCCCAGCCCGGCCCAACCACCAGACATGTCTGGCACAGAGACACACACTTTGGCATGAAGTCCAAAACCTCTTCTCTGGACAGTCCCCTTCAAAGCACAACAGGGCCACCAGAAAAAAGTCTGGCTTGTTCTTTGTAAAAAAAATCCACCGCTTTCTAGCCTTTCTGGCCACATCTCCTAGTCAGATGAGGAACCCGGCCCACAGCCAGTTTGCTGAGGGCCTTCGGTTAAAAGAGCTGGTTTGGGTTTCGTCTGCAGAGAGACAAAGGGGAGTCCGGGGCCGCCCGCCCAGGAAGGGCTCCCGGAGAGGGGGGACCTTCCTCCATCGCCAACGTGGCTGGCCCATTTTGCACCACTCACCAATGGCTCTGCGGGAAGTTCTCCATGAGCACCTCGGTCTTCTTGATCTCCGTGGAGTAGACTTCGCTCCCCACCATGGGGCAGAAGGGGACCTTACTCCCCAGCTCCTGCGCTGATGGCCAGAGCCAGCGCCGTCTGCGGGAAGGAGAGAAACACACTTGTTTTACCGCTTGACGGAGCCGTTCAGAAACCTGTGCTACAAGGTCGAAGACCGCAGTCCCAGATGATCTCACACCTCTAGCTTTAACACTTGGACAACGATACAAAAAATACATGACAGCTTTGTGGAGAGTAGAAATGGTGCCCTCGTTTGCCTTGCATGCAGCCCACCTGGGTTTGATCCCCAGCATCCCCTGTGGTCCCCGAGTACCACTGGGAGTAATTCCTGAGTGAAGAGCCAGGAGGAACCCCTGAGGATCGCTGGGTATGACCCAAAAAGGAAAAAAATTAAAAAAATAGAAATGGTGCCCTGAGCACTGCCAGGAGCAAGCCTGGAGTAGTCGGAGAGAGAAAGGGAAGTAGAGGGGAAAGGAGGGAGGGGGAGGGAGGAGCAGGGGGGGGGGGCAGAGGGATTGAAGGAGAGGGGGAGGGAGGGAAGAGAAAGGAAAGGAAGGGAAGGAAAAAAATGCCTCCAAGGCACCCCCAAGTCTAAGGGCATCCCAGGACCTCCCCACCCCCTTTTAGCACACTACTACCCCTCCATTTTACCAGAGAGGAGCCAGACAGACAAGCCACACTTCCTGAGCACCGTGACTGGAAGACAGGGTGGAGACAAGCCAGCAAGGGCTCTGGGGAGCGGATCCAGCATGATTAATGGGGTCTCCCCAAACTCTTCTCTGGCACCAAGCCGGGCTCAGAGCCAACTAGTCAGAACCCTCCTGTTGGGTGGCTGAGCCACTGCGTTCGGAGCTTTTACAGATACATGAAGACCCTCGAATCCCCGTCAGCAGAAACCAGAGTCCACACAGGTCGCACTCGTAAGTTGCAGGCAGAGTGAAGGATACGGGACAGGACGCAGACGCTCTCAAGCCGGTCTGTCACACTTAAACCTGCCCTGCCACGCCGCAACAGCCCTTGGTAAAGACAGCTCGAGCTGGCAGATCCGAAGGGTAGCAGGGCTGTGAGCGGCATGGTTGGGAGCCAAGGATGAAGCCAGCGTGTCAGAACAAGCCTCCACCGCGCGCACCGGGCCTTTCAGCTCCCACGTTATCGCCGTCATTCTGAAGCAAGGGCTGGCAAGGGGGAAGTGGGTGACGCGTGGCAAACAAAGCACGTGGCTATGCCTGCTCTAAGCCGCCTGCGAGGCTCTGCTCAGCGTTTCTGTGCTAAGACCATGTGGACTATGGAACCAGAGAAATGCCGCCCGGGGTCAAACAGCGCTTTGGTCCTGGTTCTGCCTCTTCTCCGAGCACTGCCTGGGGAGCCCGGTACCCCACCACAGGGACCCTGGGCCACCAGCACTGCTTGGGAGGCCCAAAAGGCAAAGAGCAAAGAGAAAGAAAGGCCGAGTCTCCTGAGGCCGCTCAAGCACGCCAGGCCCAGATTCCCTAGTGGGTGACCCAAGTGGGGGCTCATCCTCTGAGCGGAGCCCGGTCCGCACTCGAGGAGACGAAGCCTCCATGTGGGATCAGATGCCAGATCACAAGCAGGTGCAGAAACCCTTTCTTTATTTCAGAAAAAAGGAGCGAGAAGCCAGTTTGGGGTCTGGAAGTGACAGTACAGCAGGAGGGTGTTTGCTTTGCATGCGGCAGACCCAGGTTCGATCCCCAGCATCCCATATAGTTCTCTGAGCACCGCCAGGAGTATTTCTGAGTGAGTGCAGAGCCAGGAGTCAGCCCTGAGCAACGTCAGGTGTGACCCAAAAAAGTAAAATAAAAAGGGGGCTGGAGCAATAGCCCAGCGGGTAGGGCGTTTGCCTTGCATGCGGCCGACCGGGTTTGATCCCCGGCATCCCCTATGGTCCCCGAGCTCTGCCAGGAGTAATTCCTGAGTGCAGAGCCAGGAGTCACCCCTGAGCATCGCGGGTGTGACTCAAAAAAAGCAAAAAAATTTTAAAAAAGCGCCTTGAAGGAGAGGAAGAAAATAATCCTCAACCTGTACGTGATCATGTGAGAAGCACAGAGCAAGGCTACACTCCCGAGGCAGCAGCCCTCACAGAGGCTCCCCACGGCCGGAGCCAACCCGTCCCGCCCATGGAACTTGGCACCAGCCTCCCGACTCGCAATGGAGGCCCCAACAGGATTCAAGACTGCTGCAGAAACGAGGCCCGCACAGAGCAGCGTGCTCCCAACACACGGTCACTGTCCAGCAGGACAGGCAGAGCAGCGTGCTCCCAACACACGGTCACTGTCCAGCAGGACAGGCAGAGCAGCGTGCTCCCAACACACGGTCACTGTCCAGCAGGAAAGACAGAGCAGCGTGCTCCCAACACACGGTCACCGCCCAGCAGGACAGGCAGAGCAGCGTGCTCCCAACACACGGTCACCGCCCAGCAGGACAGGCAGAGCAGCGTGCTCCCAACACACGGTCACCGCCCAGCAGGACAGGCAGAGCAGCGTGCTCCCAACACACGGTCACCGCCCAGCAGGACAGGCAGAGCAGCGTGCTCCCAACACACGGTCACCGTCCAGCAGGACAGGCAGAGCAGCGTGCTCCTAACACACGGTCACCACCCAGCAGGACAGGCAGAGCAGCGTGCTCCCAACACACGGTCACCACCCAGCAGGACAGGCAGAGCAGCGTGCTCCCAACACACGGTCACTGTCCAGCAGGACAGGCAGAGCAGCGTGCTCCCAACACACGGTCACCACCAGCAGGACAGGCAGAGCAGCGTGCTCCCAACACACGGTCACCACCAGCAGGACAGGCAGAGCAGCGTGCTCCCAACACACGGTCACCGCCCAGCAGGACAGGCAGAGCTGCGTGCTCCCAACACACGGTCACCGTCCAGCAGGAAAGACAGAGCAGCGTGCTCCCAACACACGGTCACCGTCCAGCAGGACAGGCAGAGCAGCGTGCTCCCAACACACGGTCACCACCAGTAGGACAGACAGAGCAGCGTGCTCCTAACACACGGTCACCACCCAGCAGGACAGGCAGAGCAGCGTGCTCCCAACACACGGTCACCACCCAGCAGGACAGGCAGAGCAGCGTGCTCCCAACACACGGTCACTGTCCAGCAGGACAGGCAGAGCAGCGTGCTCCCAACACACGGTCACCACCAGTAGGACAGACAGAGCAGCGTGCTCCCAACACACGGTCACCACCAGCAGGACAGGCAGAGCAGCGTGCTCCCAACACATGGTCACCGTCCAGCAGGACAGGCAGAGCAGTGTGCTCCCAACACACGGTCACCGTCCAGCAGGACAGACAGAGCAGCGTGCTCCTAACACACGGTCACCACCCAGCAGGACAGACAGAGCAGCGTGCTCCCAACACACGGTCACCGTCCAGCAGGACAGGCAGAGCAGCGTGCTCCCAACACACGGTCACCACCCAGCAGGACAAGCAGAGCAGCGTGCTCCCAACACCACGGTCACCGCCCAGCAGGACAGGCAGAGCAGCGTGCTCCCAACACACGGTCACCACCAGCAGGACAGACAGGCAGCTATCCTCTGACACGGTCACCGGCCCAGCAGGACAGACAGAAGCTGCTGTCCTCTGATGACAGCTCCACACCCAAACCAAATATCTCCGACACCAGAGAGAAAAAATTAAATATTGACACTTAAATTGCTCAACAGGCAGAAGAGAGGCCCAGAGTTAGCAAACAGGAGAGCACTGTACTCAAAGTACCCGTCACGGGGCTACCTACCAACGTGGCCGTCTCTGAAAACAAGAGCAACATACTCGCCACTCGCAAACCTCACGCTGCCACCAGCAACTCCAGAAGGAGCCCCCTACATAATGTTCTTCGCCCCACGTGATGGGCTCAAACCCAGAGCACTGCGCCCACACAGGCAAGTGTTCTGACGTGCCCTGCCCAAAGGCCGTTCAAGTCTTTTCCTTCTTTTTGCGCGACACCCCACAGGGTTCAGGAGCCAGTTCCCAGCTCAGTGGGGGACCACGCAAGCAGGGGTCGGTCTGCACAGGCTGCGCTCAGCCTGCTGGACTCGCTCTCTGGAGGAAAGTTCACACCTTCCCAAACAGAACCCCAGCTTGACGCTCCTATATCAAGGCCATTCAGAAAAACAACAGAGGGGCCGAGCGATAGCCCAGCGGGTAGGGCATTTGCCTTGACGCGGGCCGCCCATGCCGGGCCGGGTTCAATCCCCAGCATCCCATATGGTCCCCTGAGCACTGCCAGGAGTAATTACTGAGTGCAGAGCCAGAAGAAACCCCCGAGCATTGCCGGGTGTGACCCAAAAAGCAAAAAAAAAAAAAAAAAAAAAAAAAGAAAAACAAGCAGGCCCAGGGACGAGGGACGTGACCCAGGAGCCGGGCACATCCTTGGCATGTGCGAGGCCCCGGGTTTGATCCCCAGCGCCACAAGCCTCCCTCCACACTCCTAGGGTGGCCTCTCCTTCCCAGCCAGGTCAAATCCTCTCCTCACTCGCAGGGCAAAGGTCATGCCTCAACCTTCCTTCCCCAGCCCAGCCCCCAGGGTCGGCCCTGCTGGCGCTGCAGCTACACCACAGTCCTTCAGGGGCCTCTGTGTTGTCCTGGTTCTGCTCTTCCCTGGAAAGACTCCGAGTCCCTCAAAGACAACAACCCTGTCTCCAGGGGTGAGAGAGCTTCCAGGGCCACCAGGCAGGCCCAGGCCCCAAGCTCAGTGCCCAGCAGGCTGCCCCTCACCCCCCACCAGCACCGTGGGCAGGGCTGACCCAGGCAGGCAGACGCCCGGCCGGCTCCATCACCCCTCATGCCCTCGGCCTGCTCACCTATCGCACCCAGAGTGGTGAGTGAAGTGAGTTTTACAGAAAAGCTTTTGCTGACAGATTTTCTTCACCCCAAGTAAGATGTCACGCCCACATGTATATGAAGCCCTGAGGCCAAAGAAAATGTATTTCCAAAGCAAAGGAGACTTGGAAGAGATAAAGGACAAATTCTAGAGACAATGAGACCCCCTCTGAGGTCTCCATTCTCTTTTCTGGAGGTCAGCCAGGATAATTTGAATTTTAGAAGTAGGACTCCAGACACTCCATTGTATTACTGCACATTAGTTTTTAAAACATCGGCATCCCCAATTTAACTGCATAAAGACTTGTTAAGACACAAATTCAATTTGGCTTAGACATTCAGATCATTCTCTTGGTAGACTTAAAAAAAAACCAAACGAACGAGAGAAAGTGCGCACCTTGCCAGTTCCAGGAGGGCCTGCCAGCAGGACGGCTCTTCCAGCCATTTTCTTGCTTTTGATTAATTCAACTATCACCCCACATGCCTAGACAACACAACGAAAGGAAGAATAAGTCAGTATTAGAATGTTTCCAGAGGGACAGAGTCCAGCCTCTCTCCAGCCCAAAGGATTCACGGATATGTGTTGGGTTTACACTGGGTGCCGGTCGCTGTTTGAGGCAGGAGGGCAGGACAGACTGGCCACGGGGCTCATGTCCAGCGCAGGACAAGCCCCAACCACTGCGAAGATCAGTTGTGGGAGAAGGGAGCCAGAGCCAGTGGCTGGGGCCGAGGCTGCTGGCACATACCTGTGACAAGGTGTCTGCTAGGGATTGTGCTATGATGCTCCGGGCAGGAGTTGGTGTTCCAAAGCAAGAGCAGACTCACAACAGAGGGACGTGATGCGAGAGAAAGGGAAGACGAGGTTCAAGAGAAGACGGAGCCCTGGGCTTAACCCCCACAATGCTGTAAAGCCAAAGCGGTACGTGGGAGTCACAGACACTGCTCAGAGCTACAAGACTCAATCACTTGTGCATTTTCTGTATTTAAACACATCCCAACCGTGAGTCTTACGAGTTGGCTGGACACACATACAATTCCAGCGATTTGCATTTGGACAGCAGAGCACAGAGATGGGTTAAGGGGTGGGAGAGAGCAGAGACGGTGACCAGGCGGGAAAGAACAGAGACGGTGAGCGGGAGGGAGAGAGCGGAGACGGTGACCAGGCGGGAGAGCAGAGACTGTGAGCGGGTGGGAGAGAGCAGAGATGGTGACCGGCCTCCGGGAGAGAGCAGAGACGGTGAGCGGGCCTCCGGGAGAGCAGAGGCAGTGACTGGGTGGGAGAGAACAGTGACAGTGACCGGGGCGGAGAGCAGAGATGGAGCCCCGCCAGGCGCAATCCCTGAGTGCAGAGCCAGGAGTCAGCCCTGAGCTCTGCTAGATGTGGCCCAAACCTCAACAACACCCCCTCCCCAAAAAGAGATGGTCACCACTAATCCTTATATAGTTTACAATGTCTCACAACTAAGGAGTGTGGGTGAGGTCACACCACACAACACCTACATCCTGGGGCCAGAGAACACAAGGTTTCTGCTGTTGACTCAATGGCTTACTACCTGCCGGCCCAGAAGGGGCACTGTCCTCTCAGGGCAGGACACTGTCGCTTCCACAGGACTCCACGCACAACTCTTCTGCTATCTGCCCCCAATGACAAGGGCTCTCTGCTCCCAGGCTCAGCGCAACCCTTCAGAAACGTGTGGGGCCGGCAAGAGAATGCAGGGGGTAGGGCACTGCCCTGCGAGGGCTGACCCGGTTCATTGCCCAGCACCCTGGTGGTCTTCTGGCCCCCTACACCACCAGGAGTACCTGAACACCAGAACCAGGAGCAAGCCCGGAGCAGCACCACAGGGTGTGGCCCCCGAAGGAAACCAAGCAAGCAGTTAATGGGAGTGAGGAACAGAACAGGCATTCTTTTTTTTTTTTTTGGGTCACACCCCGGCGATGCTCAGGGCTTACTCCTGGCTCTTCGCTCAGGGGACCATATGGGATGCCGGGGATCGAACCCGGGCCGGCATGGGCCGGCCTCGTGCAAGGCAAACACCCTACCCACTGGGCTATCGCTCCCGCCCAACAGGCATTCTATTACGCCTGCAAAGTCAGGTCCGTAAGGGGGAGAGCTGAGACAGGGCGGGAGGAGAGTCACGGGCACAGCCTCAGAGCCAGAGAATCCAGTCACCAGCATCCAGGCAGAAGCTGGACAGAGAAATTCCAAAGTCGCCGTGACTCTACTTCCTTTTAGGAAGGTGATGCTCTACAGGAACAGAGGCTTTTCTCTGGCCTTTTTGGTTAGTTTCTGGTGTCTGGGCAACCCTTAGAGGTGTCCAGCTGCTACTCTTGGCACAGTGCTCACCACGCAATGCTGAGAATTGTACCTGGGCTCCCACATGCAAGACGTGCCCACTTAGTCGACCGTGCCATCTCCCCACCCACACTTCAGCCCCTTATATTAGCACAATTGGGCGCTAACACATACGTCCATAGTCTCATACAAGGTGGAGATTTCTGCAGCGCTGAATCAGGGCAGAGGGCCAAGGGCCAGGGTTTCAACTTAACACACAGCAGGCTGAGAAGGCAGCCGCAAAACTCAGAGGCAGAGAACCGCATGCGCGCAGGCAACCGGGAGTGCAACTGCAGCTCAACTGAAACCGCCCACCCTCAAGTATTTCATCTACAAAAATAAAAAGGCGCAAGAGCTCAAAGGGCTGGAGCCGTGTTTCACATGTGAGAGCCCAGGTCTGATCCCCAGAACCTCATGCCACACACCCCGGCCTCTATGGGCACCACCAGGAGTGACCCTAGCCCCTCGTACTAACGCCAAGAGTCCGAGTACTTCCCCAATTACAGTGACTTGTCTTGGGGGTTCCATCCAGGGGTGCTCAGAGGCTATTCTGGGCTCTGTGTCTGGGGGCACCATGCAAGTACCCAGGGGCAACAAGCCCAGGGCTCGCTTCTCTCTTGGGATCCAGCTTTGCGACTGTAAATGTAGGCGGCTGGGCTACTTCAGTGGCCACTAAAAAGTCTGTGAAGGGATGGAGAGATAGGACAGCGGTCCCTAGCCTCAAACAGGGCAAGAACAGGGTTCGATCCCCGCATCCCATAGGGTCCCCCGAGCATGGCCAGGAGTGATCCCTGAATGTAGAGCCAAAAGAAACCCCTGCGCACCGCCGGATGTGGTCCAAAAAACAAACAATAAAATTTAACATTAGAATCTGAAAGGTGAACGGGGGAACGCCCACTTCCCCCCGCTCTGCTCCCCCGGCATGGGGAACCCAGTAAGACCAGCCACTTCCTGCCTTCAAAACACGCGCTGCCTCCCAGGACAAAAAATGTGAGACACGCGGTCCTGCGGGATCTAACCCGAGAGGGTCGGAAGGGTCGTGGGCGCTCCTGAGGCCAAGGAAGCCCCCCCAGGGCAGGGCCCCAGGGCCCCAGGGCCCTCGACGCAGCGGTGGGGTCTCACCCCAGGCTTGTCGGGCCCTACATCCGCGCATGGCCGACCCCCTGGGCCACCCCCCCACCCCGATCCCGGCCCCATCCCTGACCCCAGCCGCGGGCGCCGCGACCCCCGGCCCTGACCCGCCCCACCTCTCGCGCGTTCTCTCCTGGCCCACGAGCCCCGAGGCCGCCTGCTTGGCCAGGCCGCTCTCGTCCAGGCCCAGCCCCTTCACGTGGCTGTGGGAGGCGATGCGCTGCGTCTTCGTGGTGCTCTTCACCTCCTCGATCTTCATCTTGCAAACGCCGGGAGCCGAGGCGGGAGTGGAAAAGCAAGAGCTGGAGACTCCACGCCCGGCGCTCGCGTTACCATGCGGCCGTTACTAGGGCGGTTCGTCTGGGCCCGCCCGAGCGGCGCTCCATTGGCGGGGATCGGAACGCCTCCGATTCCCATTGGCTCAGCGCTGTGCCCATCGCGGCTGCCAGCAGGGCCCCGCCCACTTACTTCCGGGTGTGTCTCCGCGTAGGGTCCCCCCAGTCCCATGTGCTTCCTGCTCCGGTTTTGGGCGCAGTGTCGCTGCGGGTAAGTGGAGATCAGGAGTCCCTGCGCGTAATCGTCCTATCCTATCCGTGATTGCATTGAACCGTCGTTTCTTGCGTCCAGGCCCTAACTAGCATCTCCGTTTGGAGAGAGAGAAATTGTGATTTTGAGTTGCTTTTGCTCTATAAGCAGTTTTTTATTACACCCAGAACTTTGCATCTTCCTCGGGAGGTCCCAGCCCAGCTTGTCATACCCACTTGCTTTTTGGGGGCCTTGGAAAGTTCTTTCTCTGCTTCTCGCCTCCATCCTCTTCATTTAGATCAACTTTGCTGCTTGGGCCGGAGCGATAGCCCAGCGGGTAGGGCGTTTGCCTTGCACGCGCGCCGGCCGGCCGGATCGATCCCCGGCATCCCATATGGTCCCCCCGAGCACTGCCAGGAGTGATTCCTGAGTGCAGAGCCAGGAGTAACCCCTGAGCATCGCGGGTGTGACCCAAAAAGCAAAATAATAATAATAATAATAATAATAATAATAATAATAATAATAAATATATCAACTTTGCTGTGATTAACATTTTGTTTCCACAAACTTAGAGAGGTTTCACATCTTGAGCATTGAGGAAGCTGCAAAATCAAAACCACTTTTTTAAAAAAAAAAGACAAAGCACACTCACTACACAAAAACCATGATAGCTACTTTATATGATTAATAAAAATAGTAATAATAAGTGTTGGCGAAGGTATGAAGAAATTGGAACAAGTTGTGGAATGGTAATAGTGCAACTGCCTTGGAAAACAGCTTGTTGGTTCCTCAAAAAGTTCAGGGGCTGGAGCTATAGCCCAGCGGGTAGGGCATTTGCCTTGCACACGGCTGGCCCTGGTTTGATCCCTGGCATCCCATATGGTCCCCGAGCACCGCCAGGAGGAATTCCTGAGTGAAGAGCCAGGAGTAACCCCTGAGTGTCACCGGTGTGACCCAAAAAAGCAAAAAAAAAAAGTTAGGGGCTGAGTTATGATAGCACAGTCTGTAGGGTGTTTGCCTTGTACACGGCCAACCCAGGTTCGATCCCCAGCATCCCTTATTGTCCTCTGAGCACTTCCAGAAGTAATTCCTGAGTGCAGAGCCAGGAATAATCCGGTGTGACCCAAAAAGGAAATAAATAAATAAGTTAAACTTAGGGCCAGAGAGCTAGAATGGTGCATAGGACACTTGGCTTGCACACAATCAGTTTGCTCCCTAGCATGGCATTGGTCCCCAAGCCCCGCCTGCAGTGACCCCTGAGCACAGAGCCAGGAGTAAGCCCAGAGCACCACCAAGTGTGCCCCCACCCAAAATGAAAACAGATCTCCAGGGTCCCCAAGCACCACCAGGAGAGCTCCCTGAACAAAGCCACAGGAAGAAATTAATAAACAAAACCCAACAGAATGAAGCCCACAGACTCTACGTGTCCGAGCGATCAGGGCCTACATCTGTGCTCCAGGAACGGAAGTCAAGAACTCAAACAGATGCTTCCCCTCAGGGCTCCCGCCGGCATTTCTGGCAGCAGCCGAGTGTGGCGCCCACCTTCAGGTGAAGAGATTTTATGGACTTGGGGTGCTTCTTTTATGCTCCTACTTCACCGGTTGCCGGGTGCGTCTACAGGGTATTTCCCAGTGAAATTAGCATTAGAACCTGTCAGAAAGCAGACTGAGTAAAGCAGTGGATGGCTGGGGGGGGGGGGAGGGATAGAACAACAGGCAGGGGAGGGTGAAGTCCACCTGACAGCTTGACCTTTGACACTAGAGTTCTGTCGGAACCGGAACTTACACCATCACAGTCCGTCTTCCTGTTGTCTGATCTGAGACCGGGACTGGAACTGCGCTGTCCACTTACTTTCATGAGTCAGCAGCTTGAACAAGGCAGACAGCAGAACGTCTCAGCTGCGTGATTGTCACATGAGCCAATTATTTACACACATGTAGTCTACCTGTATGTCTACCTATTTATAAAAAAATCATTGCACAAACCGATTCTATATATGTCTATGATTAATATGTCTGCATATACACACATGATCACAGCATGAGCCAAGTCCTTATCATAAATCACTTATATATAAAATTTTTATTCAATTGGTTGTGTGTATATATGTATATACATATATATATGTATATATAATCTTTATTCAGCAGCTGACTCAGGTTCAATCCCTGGTCCCCAAGCACCACCAGGAGTAATTCCTCAGCCAAGAATCAGGAGTAACCCCTGGGCATTGCTCGGTGTACCCAAAAAAAGCAAAAAAAAAAAAAAAAAAAAACTCTTTATTCAATTCGTTGTGCTTTCTGAATAATACGACACACGGTGGACTGTAACCCTGCCACAGGAAGGAATGACTGTCTCACACCTGATACTGCTCCACCTGTCAAGGTGGAGCACATGACATTGTGCTCGAGGGAATCAGACACAAAAAGACAAATATTGTACGCCTGTGACTCTGAATTATCTATAATAGGGAAAATCTGGGAACAGACTGGAGTACAGGGCGTCAGAGAGTGGGGTTGGGAGAAGGGCGAGTGAGTACGCAGTGGGTAGACTCACCTGGGCTTAGTGAGAAGCTCTGGAAATAGATCCTAGTGGTGGTCTACAACAGTTTGGGGTTCTTGAGGCCTCCGGCCTGCACATTTAGAGAGATGAAGAGGTCGATTTGGGTATATTTTATTTTATTTATTATTATTTTTTTTTTTTTTGCTTTTTTTTGGGTCACACCCGACAATGCTCAGGGGTTACTCCTGGCTCTGCACTCAGGAATTACTCCTGGCGGTGCTCGGGGACCATATGGGATGCCGGGGATTGAACCCGGGCCGGCATGAGCCGGCCGCTGCAAGGCAAACGCGCCTACCCGCTGGGCTATCGCTCCGGCCCCAGATTTGGGTATATTTTAGACAGGTCCAAAAGAGAACACTCCGGAGCCAAGGATAGTATAAGAGTTAAGGCTCCAGGGCCTTGGTCAATGTCTGGAGTCTACCACGAGTTTGTTGGGCATCTGCTCGATCCAGGAACACAAGAGCCTCAAACCATCCAGGTCAGGGAATGAGGTCTATAATTGTTATGGGTTTTTGGCATATCAAATACAACACAGGTAGCTTGCCAGACTCTGCCGTGTAGGTGGTACACTCTCAGCAGCAGGCTCTCATCTTGTGCATTTACTGATGAACCTCAATGGGGAGAGATCAGCTTTTCTCTTAGGTGGAGCTCTGAGAGCTGTGGAGTCCAGATATTAAGAATGACTGCCCGCATGGTGTGGGGGTTCCCCGGCTTCTTACTAGGCTCACTGGGATGATGGGCCACATCTAGAACCTGCCTAGAACTGTATCACTGTATCACTATCACTGTCTTCCTGTTCATCGATTTGCTCGAGCAGGCACCAGTAACATCTCCATATGACCTGTCTCATGCAGGTAGAGCCCAAGGGCACCTGCTTGCTCCAGGAACATAAAGAGCCTCAAACCATTCCATCAGGTCATGGGAATGAGGTCTATAATTGTTACTGGTATCTGGCATATCAAATACGACACAGGTAGCTTATGGACAGGTAAAAACAAAACAACCCTGCGACTATGGAGAAATCTCTGTAGGAGGAAGTTTTCTTTCCTCTGTACCCACTTAATTTCTGTCCTGTACAAGTCTTACGAAACATAATTACTGTCGGATATGGGATCAAATGCCCTATTTTTATATTTCATAATTTTGCTAATTTTTTTTTTTTTTTTTTGGGTCACACCCGGCAATGCTCAGGGGTTTCTCCTGGCTCTGCACTCAGGAATTACTCCTGGCTGTGCTCGGGGACCATGTGGGATGCCAGGGATCGAACCAGGGCCGGCATGGGCTGGCCGCGTGCAAGGCAAAAAGCCCTACCTGCTAGACTATCGCTCCAGCTCCAGAGACAGACATGGGGCACATCTGCTACTGGCTCTCCCTGTGCCCCGCCACTCATGAGTCGCCGGGAAGGATGGCAGGTTCTAGCCCTGGCCCGCCACCCCAGCAGAGCCTCACAAGCCAGACAACCCTGCACTCCATGAGGGCCTCCATTTTCCACATCCGGACTTCCCCCTCTTCAGAACTCCACCCAGCAGACCAGCCTATCACAGCCCGGCTCATCGAGATCCACCCTGCAGCAGTCTTTTTAATCTGGCCCAGGACATCCCTCTCTTCAGAACTCCACCCATCAGACCAGCCTATCACAGCCCACTTGTGGCCATGCAGTTCATCAATAAATGCTGGATTTTGAGATGACTACAAGAGTATGCTACCCGCACGGCAGAGAACTGTATACAGTGTATAAATGTGAAAGATCCTGGGAAGGACCTGGTCCTAACTTCCAAAGACTGTCGCATGGCTGAGGGTCTGGAGTGTTTCTCTTCCAGGGTTTCTGGCTGTGGTGGTTGGGAGCTCAAAGCCACGCTCTCCGACATGGAGGTGGAGGAATGGGAGGAGAAGCCCAAATCCCTGCTCAAGTCTGGCCAGCGTGTTTGAAAATAATAGTTGGAAGTGGTAATGCTAGACTAGAACTGAGTGTTGAAAGTAGCTAAGGGATATACATGAGGGGCCAGGAGCGATAGGACAGCGGGTATGACCTTTGCCCTGCACACGGCTAACCTAGGTTCCATCCCCGGCGTCCCATATGGTCCCCCACCACCACTAGGAGGAATTCCTGAGTGCAGAGCCAGGAGTAACCCCCAAGCATCTGGGTGAGACCCATAACACCAAAGAGGGGTGGGCATATATGCAAAACCTTCAGTGTCTATATTGTAAACTGATAGTGAGATAGAGAAGAAAAGTGCCTCCCACAGAGGCAGGTTGCAGGGGAGGGAAGGTGGTGGGGGGGAAACTGGGGACTGGGTGCTGGAAAGTGTGCACTGGGGGAGGGATGGGTGTTGGAACACCATGACTGACACCCAATCATGAACAGCTCTGTAATGGTCTATCTTAATAATAATAATTAATAATAATAATAATAATAATAATAATAATAATACTCACAGACATGGGGCAGAGCTGCTCCTTGCTCTCCCTGTGCCTAGCTGCTCATGAAGCACCCGGGAGGCATGGTGGGTTCTAGCCCTAGCCTGCCACCCCAGCAGAGCCTCACAACAAGCCAGACGACCCCCCCACTCCATGGGGGCAGCCGTTTTCCACATCCGGTCTTCCTTCTCGTCACAGCTCCACCCAGCAGACCAGACTATCACAGCCTGGATCATCGACACCCACCCTGAAACAGTTTTTTTTCAATCTGGCCCAGGTATTCTGAACCAGAGACTCACAGACATGGGGCAGAGCTGCTCCCTTGCTCTCCCTGTGCCTAGCCGCTCATGAGGCGCCCGGGAGGCATGGCAGGTTCTAGCCCTGGCCTGCCACCCCAGCAGAGCCTCACATCAAGCCAGATGACCCCCACACTCCATGGGGGCAGCCGTTTCCACATCCGGACTTCCCTCTCGTCACAGCTCCACCCAGCAGACCAGACTATCACAGCCCGGCCTGCGCGGTCGCTGCGCCACGCGGTTCATCAATAAATGCTTTATTTAGAGGTGACTACAAGAGTATGCCACCCTCATGGCAAGCCTGGCAAGCTGCTCGTGTGGTATTTGATATGCCAAATACCAGTAATATTTATATTAGGTCATTCCCATGACCTAATATAATGGTTTGAGGCTCTTTATGTTCCTGGAGCAAGCAGATGCCCTTGGGTTCTACTAGCATGAGACAGGACATATGAAGATATTGCTGGTGCCCGCTCTAGCAAATAGATGATGAGCGGGAAGATAGTGAATAATAATGATGATGATGATGATGATGATAATAATAATAATAATAATAATAGTAATAATAATAATAATGAGTTAAGGCACTTGTCTTGCATGTGGCTGACCTTGCTTAGATCCCGAGCATCAGGAGAGCTCTCTGAGCACAGAGCCAGCAGTACTTCCTGGATGTAGCCCAAGCACAAGGTCGCACACATGCTCGAGCTAAGAGAGACAGCGGCAGGGAGAGGACGCTCAGCCACTCTTCCCGCCTCGGTCTGTTCTGCTCCTGCTGCTTCTGCAGCCACGCACAGCAGGGAAGGGGACCCTGCGCCTGAGGCCTGGCACCAAGTCCAGGTGATCTGCAGCAAGCACGGCTCTGCCGTACCAGTACTGGCCAGGTGTTGGATGACAGGCCTAGCTAGTTTGGGAGCTTTGCTGTTTCATCCACTCACAGCTTAATCTATTTACATGTTCTTAAGCCAAGGTTCATTCTAATGAGATCTCTCTTCTATGTAAACACTGATGGAGGGTGTGGCAGTTACAGAAGTCCTTGACTCTGAATGAGTAACTTCTGACTTATTATACATCTGACTTATTATACATCTGCTAAGACTTCTATGTTATCTAGATTGGGCACAGCTCCTCTTTATACCCACTGGTCCCAGCGTGGGACAGTTAGAATTTACCAGGAGACTACCACCCTGGCTATGTTGAGACTATCAGTTAAGATTATAGGAAGGATCATACTAGTTTGCCCTCAAGCAGGTGAGTGTGACCCTTTCAGTATCACCCTGGTGCAGATAATAAATAAGAAGGACCTTGTGGGTACCATCTAGATTACATGCATTACCTTATACCTTCTGCCCCTCGAGGTGTTGCAGGTGTGGCTGTGGTGCCCAGCTGCATTGGCAGGTGGCTGACAGGAGACAGGCTTGTCTACACCCCCCATGGCTCTGCCCTGTGGGCCCTGGATGGTTGATGGTCTGACACACAAAAGACAGGGATGAACCCAGAGCCATGGCAGAACCTGGAAAGCTACCCGTGGTGTATTCAATATGCCATAAACAGTAACAATAATGGACCTCATTCCCAACGAATGGAGACATTACTGGCGCCCGCTCAAACAAATCGATGAACAATGGGAGGACAAGTGACAAGTGACCTTATACCAGCTCCCTCCCTCTCTCCAGTGTTTTACATAAGAGATAATCTCAGAAGAAGGGATTAGTCCTTGGCATAATCCTTTGTTTATACCTGTAGTAGGGTGTGGCACCACTCTTCTACACTCTTCTATCTAGAAGCTGTTTAGGGTTCTTTGTTGACAAGACCCTCCCTGTCAACAGTTAGGATTACCTTTGTGTACCTAAGGGGACTGACTTGAGGTACTGCTCTCTCTTTGGTGGGACTCCTTTCTGGTAGGACCTTAGGACTCCTCTCTGGTGGGATCCACTTTGGTAGGACTCTCTGGTGGGATCCTCTTTGGTGGGAGATTTGGGCTCTCGTGTGTGGTCTAAGTTCTGACCAGAGCTAGAGTTCTTTCATTATATTGATGGTGGTAGAACTTGTGTACTATTAAAAGCCTTTTTTGGAACTGCGCCGACTCATGCGTTTTCATCAGTTCCCTGGTGGCCTCGGAGATAGAAGAGAACTTCTGTCCTGATACTATTGGGGACCCCAGAAGCTCCCCAACAGCCAGGGACAGAGACCAGTGGCTGGAGCAGCTCAGCATTATTACGGGGAGCAAGCGTGTGCCCCGTGCCATGCCTGGGGAGCAAGCGTGTGCCCCGTGCCATGCCTGGGGAGCAAGCGTGTGCCCCCATGCCATGCCTGGGGACCTGGAGCCAGCGACACGGCTGGGTAAGTCCAGACCCTTTGGGGCTGCTTTGGCCCAAATGTTTAGGGGAGACAGCTGGCCCCTTGGGCACTGGTGGCTGGTGCTGGACGGCTGCTGAAGGAAGCTGACAGCCGTGGCTACCTGCAGGACTTCCCACTGACTTGCCTTCTGTCAGTGAGCCCCAGGAGCGTGTCTGGGCAGGACCACCTCAGAGGTGTACGCCCATGGTGAGGAACCTTCCGTGTGGGACACGACACAGACCAGCCCTGCCCACTAACCATCCACTTCTCCAGCCTCAAGCTCCCTCCTATGGCGCTCTCACCACCTGGTGTCGCCACCGTCTGTGGGGGCACCCCTGCCTGTGCTGCCCAGGGCAGCCCGGTGCTGTGCAAGTGGGGCTGGGAACTTGGTGCTCTTCCGGCACCTGCTCTTTGTGCCCAACTACCCCATGACCAGCCAGGCCAGCCATCAGTACCAGGCCCTGCCATGGCCTGAGCTTATGTCGATACCTGTGGTCTCACGTGCACATTCACACCCCAACACATATGCACATACATGCATGCTCATACACATGCATCTATATACTCACACATACACATGCATGCGAACATGCATGCACTCTCATACACACACACTATCCTATATACCCATGGACACTCACATACACGTGTAAACACACTGTCATTCATACTCTCTCTGTCTCTTATACACACACAACCACTGTCATGTTCCAAGCCATAGACAAGCAAATGCCCAATGCCCAAGACAAGAACAACAGCTAAGGGGCCAGAGAGATTGAACAGCAGTTAGGGCACTTGCCTTGCACTTGGCAGACTCTGGTTTAATCGCTGGCACCACATATGAGCCCTTAAACACTGGCAGGAGTAATACTTGAGCACAGAGCCAGGAATTAGCCCTGGACACAGCTGGGCGTGGCCCAAAAAAGCAAAAACAGCAAACAGCAGCTGTTTGCTCCAAGGGGGCTTGACCACGGGGAAGAGGAGAAGAGCAGCCTGGGCTGCCAGGAGCCAAGAGGCCCATCAGTTCCAGCAGCAGCACCAGCAAGAGCTTCCCGGGACATCTGGGGGCAGCCCATGGCCGTTCTTCAGCACAAGGAACATGGCGATGACCTGCTCATACAGCCAACGACCGAGCCTGCTGTACCCCAGCCAATGAGAACATGGACAAAATGCTTTCATCAAGCTACAGAAATCAGATGCAGAAATCATCCTGGCTTGGGGGCCGGAGCGATAGCCCAGCGTGTAGGGCATTTGCCTTGCCCATGCCGGCCTGGGTTCCATCCCGGCATCCCATATGGTCCCCGGAGCACCGCCAGGAGTAATTCTTGAGTGAAGACCAGGAGTAACCCCTGAGCAACGCTGGGTGTGACCCAAAAAGAGGAAAAAAAAAAAGAAAAAAGAAATCATCCTGACTTAAGCAGACCCAGGGGCGGTGTCCCAGGCAATGGGAGGTACTGAGCATGTGCAGGGGTGGCGTCTTTGTCCTTTCTGCCCTTCTCACCTGCTTTGGGTCCTCATGGTCCTAGGGGGTGCTGCTGTGCCTCCCTCCAGACATCACCTCTAAATTCAAGCCAGAAGAAATAAAAAAGGAGGGAGGGTCGCAGTCTAAAGGCCAAACAATGTGGCCATCAGAGACGGGGAGAGCCAACCCTGGGCATTCACATAAACCCAGCTCTCTAAAATCGGCTTCCATGGCAGGAAGCCGGTGTGTGAACGTGCTTTTACCAGAGCAGCCCGTCAGAAAGCGAAGTCAGATTCTTCTAGAAAGGCCGAGGCGGGTGGGGACGAGCGGGAAGCCAGCCTGCCTGTGCCTGGCCCTCGCTGGCCTCTCCCTCTCCTCTGAGCCCTTTCCCCGGAGCTTCCCCATCCACATTCTCCAGGGTTGGGTCTTTGACTCTTCCGCTTCCCTTTCTAGCTCCCTTTCCTGCTCGCATCCATCTCCCCACTGCCTGCTTTCAGCTACCACCATGAATTTCTAGCTATTTCCTGTGGGCTGGTCCCTGAGGATGTAGCAGGAAAGGCAGTTCCTGTGTAAGAAACCAATCAGACCATTCTGGCTGGCCTGAGGGGCAGGGTTCTGGCATGATTGACAGAGGTGTTGGGAGCTCAGTGCGGCTGCCTGTGGTAGAGCATGGTGGAGGGCTGTGTATACACCCCTCCTGGGCCAGAGTGATAGTATGGTGGAGAGGGTGTTTGCCTTGCATGTGGCCTACCGGGTTTGGTCCCCAGCATCCCACAGGGTCCCCAAGCTCCACCAGGAGCCACACCCAGTGGTGCTCAGAGCTTACTCCTAACTCTACTCTCAAGGATTACTTCTTGCAGTCTTGGGGAACGTATGGGATATCAGGGACAGAACTCAGGTCAGCTGAGGGCAAAGCAAATGCCCTACCCTCTGTGCTATCTCTCTGTCCCAATCCCGTTTATTAAAGGTCTTGAAGCCAAAGTTTCTGTGATTCCTGGGCATTTGTAGCAGGGTTTTTGGTGGTGGTATGTGTGTGTGTGGGGATTTCCTGAGGGCTCTTGCTGCTCTGGGCTGGGGATCACTCCTAGAGGTGCTCAGGGTACCGTGCAGTGCTAGCGATCAAGCTAGGGTTGGCTCTATCCAAGGCAAGTGTCTTAACCCCAGCATTATCGCTCTGGCCCTGAGATAGTTTGTGTTCGTTTTTGTTTGGGGACCATACTTGGTGATGCTCAGGGTTTACTTCTGGCTCTTGCTCAGAAACACTCCCAGGCTCCAGGATGTAGAACTCTTTGGGATACCATGGTTCTACTATGGCCAGGCTGTGGAGCAGCCCAGCCCAGCCTGCATTCTCCAAAGGCTTTACTGGAGCATCAGACAGGTGTGTGTGTGTGTGTGTGTGTGTGTGTGTGTTTTGTGTGTGTATGTGTGTGTGTGTGTGTGTGTGTGTGTGTGTGTGTGTGTGTGGTTTTCCCTGGAGGGAAAAGGGATCACTTTTCTGTGACTGGGTGTACCTGGGTCACATGCTTGTAGCCAAACCATTGGCTGTGGCTGGTTGGTTAGACCCAAGTGGAGCGCCAGAGCTTCCAAGGATAATCGAAGAGTTTAGGAGAGAAGAGGGAGTGGACACTGGCCACGGCAGACCACAGTGATCATGGAAACATCATCACGCCCCTCTGCAGTGGTTTATGGGGAGTTGCCCAGGCAGCGCGTGTGTGTGTGGGGGGGGGGGCATGGTTTGAACTGGCCTTGGTCCGGTTCTTGCTGGCCTTGGGCCAGTTCTTGCTTACTTAGGACTCCCCGACCGCAGCTAATCTGACATTAACCTCGCCGTTGAGTTTTGGGGACACAGTCAGTGGCCTGGGTGACACCCTCTCCCAATGTTAGTCAGGAAAGCACAGGGTTAACACAATTATTGGCAAGGTGGACACCCGCAGAGAAAAGGGAAATTTCCATTTTGTTCCTAAAAGAATCTTTAAAGCAAACGCTCAAATCAAGAGCAAAGTATAATAACTACCTCTGGGTACATTTATAATTAATCCTGGATTAATTGGCCTTAATGAAGTTGAATTAATTCCTAGCTGTTTGTAAAGAACTTTGAACTACCTTTTCACAAAAATGGCATTAAAGAAACAGAAAGGAAGCAGCGTCGCCTGAACAGGAAGAACAAATCCCTAATAATCGCAGTTCTGCAGGCCGTTCCGGACCCGCCGTCTCGGGGCCCTTGGCGGCCTGCACATCTGTGCAGGGCCTCCCCCTTTCTGGGGCACGAGAGAGGGTCTACTGGGTGAGAGGCGGGGTGAGACATGGAGCAAACACGAGTTTGCAGGTCTGCCGCCCAGGTCATCCAAGTAGTGTAGGGAAGCCTCAACCTCCGAAGATGGGCTAAGGGGTGGAGAGTGCCGCCAGTGCAGCCTGACGGGGGTGGGGAGGCAGAGAGAGCCAAGGCGCGCAGTGAGGTGATAAGGTATCGCCTCTGCTGGTCACAGCATCCCCGTTTCTATAATAGGTAATACGGCATCACCTCTGCTGGTCACAGCATCCCCGTTTCTATAATAGGTAATACGGTATCACCTCTGCTGGTCACAGCATCCCCGTTTCTATAATAGGTAATACGGCATCACCTCTGCTGGTCACAGCATCCCCGTTTCTATAATAGGTAATACGGTATCGCCTCTGCTGGTCACAGCATCCCCCGTTTCTATAATAGGTAATACGGTATCACCCTCTGCTGGTCACAGCATCCCCGTTTCTATAATAGGCCCCGATCTTCCCTCTGATGGGCAGTTTTTTTTTTTTTTTTGGGTCACATCCGGCAATGCTCAGGGGTTTCTCCTGGCTCTGCACTCAGGAATCACTCTGGGTGGTGCTCGGGGGACCATATGGGATGCCGGGGATCGAACCGGGCCAGCACGGGCTGGCCATGTGCAAGGCAAACGCCCTACCCGCTGGACTATCGCTCGGCCCCTGATGGGCAGTTTTGTGTGTTTCTCATTTCTGCCTGGTACATGGAGACAGGATGTCACCATGAGGCTTTCCATGGAGCTGCATCACGGTGTGAGGACAGGTAGAACAGACCCCAGGACGAAGGAGAGATGAGATAAAGGTGGATTCTTGGGGATTATTGGCAGAGTCCAGGGAAGGGGCTGTGTGGAAACTCTCCTGGACTCTGCTGTTTATTCATTTCTTGTTCTGTTTTTTGGGCCATGCCCAGTGGCACTCAGGGCTTGCTCTTGGCTCTGTTCTCAGGGATCACTTCTGGCAGTGCTTGGGGACCACTTGTGGTTCTAGGGATGAAACCCTAGAACCAGTTGCATGCAAGGCAAATGCCTTAGCCTGGGCTCTTCCCCTGGGCTCTGTAGTTTACTAATTTGTTGTTTTT
Source organism: Cryptotis parvus (assembly GCA_021461705.1). Lineage (NCBI taxonomy): Eukaryota > Metazoa > Chordata > Mammalia > Eulipotyphla > Soricidae > Cryptotis > Cryptotis parvus. Next base: position 41,926 of record JAJIBD010009239.1, read on the forward strand.
GTATTTGGGGCCACACCCATCAGTGCTCAGGGCTCGCTCCTGGAACTGCGCTCAGGGGTCGCTCCTGGTAGGACTCGTGGGACCGTGTGGGGATTGAACCAGGGATTGAACAGGGATTGGTTGCAAGTGCTCTCCCCACGGTACTATCACTTAGGCCCTATGTAGTTTGTTATTTTTATTATTTTCTTTTAGGAGAGAGGGGATGGGACACACACCGCCGTGCTCAGGGGCTATTCCTGCCTCTGTGGTCAGAAGTGATACCTGGTGGTACCTAGGGAACAAGAGGAGGCGCCCACATCAGATGAGTCAGCCACTTGCAAGTCAAGTGCCTTCACGCCTGCGCGCTCTTTGATCCCTTCCCTTTGGGAGTTTGAAGGGATTTGATTGGACACATCATGGGCTATTGGCCATCTGTTTATGTTCTCCTCCTTTTCCCACCCCCCGGAGGTGGGGGAAGGAAGGTCATGGGACGGCAAGTTACCGCCTTTCCATCACGAGGTTGGTTTCCATGGCAACCAGCCTCCCTCTCTAAGGTGTTTCCCTAAAGTCCCCCGCACCGACATAGCAAAAAGACAGCTTTATCTCTCCTCCCAGGAAATTCCAAGTTTTAGGAGCTCTGTTCCCGGCATGGAAATGAAGACCAAACTAAGGTCTTTTGTACAAATTATAAATCATGGTATCACAGTATCTGATCAGCCCTGCAGAGCTTCTAGCCTTGACATTTATGTTTACAGTTGTGTGGGGAACCTCCTCGATGGCTCTGGGGGCTGCCAGGGCTATCCTGGGGTGCTCCAGAGGCCACGTGTGCGGGGCTCCAACCCCGAAAGCCATGGCGCCATGTCCTGCCTTTGACATTTCAAAGACACGCCCTCAGACCGAAACCAGGCTGGGCCCTCGCAGTAAAGCATGTGCCTAGCACGCAGCTCTAGGTATGATCCTTGGCACCATACACAGTTAATAATCATACTTTGAAAACAGATAAGTTTGGGATGACATTTATCAGCATCTCCCTGACTCACCAGGAGCCAGGGGTCAGGGTGGGCTCAGGACGTGAGGGCAACTCCAGCTCGGCTCTTGGGATTGCTCCCAGCAATTTCAGAGGAGCACCGCTCTGTGGTGAAGACGGAGCCTGGGCATCTTACATGCCAAGCATGAGCTACTCCCCCTGCTTTGGTTGAGGGGCCACACCTGGCGGTGCTCAGGGCTTACTCCTCACTCTACGGTCATGGATCACTTTTTTTTTTTTTTTTTTTTTTTTGGGTCACACCACCTGGCAACACTCAGGGGCTACTCCTGGCTCTGCACTCAGGAATTACCCCTGGCGGTGCTCGGAGGACCATATGGGATACCGGAGATCGAACCCAGGCCTGCACAGGCTGGCCGAGTGCAAGGCAAATGCCCTACCCGCTGGGCTATCACTCCGGCCCCATGGATCACTTCTTGTGGGGCTCAGAGGACCATATGGGGTGATGGGGCTTGAACCCTGGTCAGCTGCATGCAAGGCAAGTGCCTACCTGCAGTCCTATTGCTCCAGCCTCCCGCCCCCACCCTTTGTGCTATCTCTGCAACCGCTCCTGCACGTTCTCCTCGGTTTCTATCGCTGTGTGACTGGCTCTTCTTGCTAGGTTTCCAGCAGCTCAGGCCTTCTCGCATCGAGTGCCCTCCTGCTGCCACCGCCACCCAGCCACGGAGACCTGCTTTCCCGCTTCCAAATGCTTCACCACTATGTGTCTTGCTCACTGGCGCACCCACGGCCTGACTGGGGCTGGGTCATGCAAAACACCAGAACAGGTGCAGCGCCATTGCCGGGGCCCCACCGAGGAAGGCCAGAAACTCAGGCCCCTGCCAGTCTCTGCCTTCTCTCTCACGGGAAGCACATGTGTTACAAAGCCCGAGAGAGGGAAATATTCCTGGCTAAATACACAGTGCCTGGGAAGCTTGGATTCATGGGGAGCGGGGATCCACCTTATATGTGTGGGGCCATGAGTTGGCTCTCGGTGCCACCCCATGTGCTGACGTGGGCTCCGGTGCCCTGCTGCATGGGGACCCTGGCAGCACCATGTGGGCCATCTCCAGTGCAGAGAAAGGTGTGAGGTCACACCTCCAAAAGAACATGATGCTGTGAATCTGCCCAGGGAGCCTGGTCTGGGCTGTGAACTCAGGGGCCTTCTCAGAATGGGGGGCGGCAGATTCCCCATTTTGCCTGAAGGCACAGGAGCCCAGAGCCGCACCTGACACCCTCTGACTTAGACACAGTCCAGCTCCATAACTGAACTTCATCACACTGCCAAAACACCCAGTGGCTCCAGATTTCTATCCTGGACCGTGATCCTCAGAATTTCATAGTATGTCAGCCCAGTGGGATCATAGCAAATCTGATGGAAAAGTTGCTTAGAAGTCCACCAGGCTCTGGGAATCCAAACAATAACACAGAAGGCTCAACTAGCCACAACAGAGGCTCAACCAGCCACAACAGAGGCTCAACTAGCCACAATACAGAGGCTCAACTAGCCACAAACCAGAGGCTCAACTAGCCACAACACAGAGGCTCAACTAGCACCAACACAGAGGCTCAACTAGCACCAACACAGAGGCTCAACTAGCACCAACACAGAGGCTCAACTAGCACCAACACAGAGGCTCAACTAGCACCAACCAGCACAGTAGATGCTCAGATGACTGTAGTAACATCACTTGATCACTTGACATCCCGGTATTCATTGATTTGCTCGAGGGGGGCGCCAGTTACATTTCCATTTGACCCTATCATGTGCCAGTGTAGTCCAATGGCATCTGGTTGCTTCAGGATTATGAAGAGCCTCAAACTGTTCGTTCAGTAATAAAAATGTCTATCTTCCTGACCCTGAAAGAGCCCTTAATATGGCAGCACTAAGAAGGACGTAGTGACATCAGCGTGAGATAAAAGAATGATCACAAGCCGACTCTTAGTATGTAAGTTTTGGTAATTCCATTTGTGTTTCAACAAACAATATGAAGTAAATTAGATTGTGTGTATAAAGGGTGCCGCCATTTTCCACATCCGGACTTCCCTCTCTTCAGAACTCCACCCAGCCGACCAGCCCATCACAGCCCGGATCATCGACACCCACCCTGCAGCCGTTTCTTCCTCAATCCGGCCCAGGTATGCTGGTCCAGAGACTCTTAGACATGGGGCAGAGCGGTTCCTTGCTCTCCCTGTGCCCAGCCATTCATGAGGCAGTCGAGAGGCATGGTGGGTTCTAGCCTTGGCCCACCACCCCGGCAGAACCTCACAACAAGCCAGACGACCCCCACCCACTCCATGGGTGCCGCCATTTTCCACATCCGGACTTCCCTCTCCTCAGAACTCCACCCAACCGACTAGCCCATCACAGCCCGTCTTGCGCGGCCACAAGTGGCCGCCAGGTTCATCAATAAATGCTTTATTTGGAGGTGTTTAAAGAATATGCCTCCCGCACGGCAAGCCTAGCAAGCTGCTCGTGTTGTATTTGACATGCCAAATGCCAGTAACAATTATATTAGGTCATTTCCATGACCTAATATAATGGTTTTTAGGCTCTTTATGTTCCTGTAGCAAGCCGATGCCCTTTGCTCTACTGGCATGAGACAGGACATATGGAGATATTACTGGTGCCCGCTCTAGCAAATAGATGATTAACGGGAAGATCGTGATCGTGATCGTGATCGTATAAGGGGGGCAGGCTGAGGGTGGTGAGCAGGCAACTGGGCACATGGGTGGTGGGGTTTGTGTTGGGCTCAACCTCCTTTGGCCTGGGGCCTACTTCATCTGGCTGGAGACAGCTCTTGAAATGCTCCGAGGTGCCCTTGTCAGAGTCAGGTCCATCCACAAGGAACTCAGATGCTAACTTCTCCTAAATAATGGGCCATGGTTCGAAGCACTTCCCAAGGACGTGAAGAAGAATCACTTCTTCATTTAAGCCTTTGGTGTTCTTCTTCTTCTCCTTCTTCTTCTCTCCTTCTCCTCCTCCTCTTCCTCCTCCTTCTCCCTCCTCCTTCTCCTCTCCTTCCTCCTCCTCTTCTTTCTTCTCCTCCTCCTCCTCCTCCTCCCTCTTCTTCTTCTTCTTCTTCTTCTTCTTCTTCTTCTTCTTCCTCTTTCTTTTTCCTCTTTTTTCTTCTTCCTCTTCTTCCTCTTCCTCCTTCTCTCTCTCGGATCACATCTAGCTATGCCCAATGATCACTCTGGATTCTGTGCAGGGATCACTCCTGGTGGGGCTTGTGTTGGGGATCAAACCCCGGTTGGCTGTGTTCAAGACAAATGCCCTGGGTGGGAGGGAAACCTGGGATATTAGTGGTGGGAAATGTACAGTGGTGAAGGAAGGGGAATGACAGAGGTCATGTAACAGAAACCCGATCGTGAACAACCTTGTAACTGTGTACCTCACGGTGATTCAATAAAAAATAAAGAAAATATATAGGGAGAGAGAGAGAGGAAGAGAGAGAGGGAGAGGAAGAGGGAGAGAGAGAGAGAGAGAGAGAGAGAGAGAGAGAGAGAGAGAGAGAGAGAGAGAGAGAGCGCAATGCCCTGCCTGCTGTATAATCTCTCCCACTGTACTCTCTGTTTTTATTCCCTCTAGGGGGCTTCTTACTATCTGAAGTGGTCAGATTTAAGCCCTGGTTTTGCTGTTGACTCTTCCCAATAAAATGGCACGTTGAAAGCGCACCGTAGCCTACAGCCTTGAACGGACAGTACAGGATGGATGAACGGATGAATAGATGGGTGGGTGGAAGGACGGATGAACAGGTGGGAGAACAGAGTCCCCGTCTCGGGCTCCTCGAGGCTTCAGGTGTGAGCACCCAGGATAGAGCGAGTCCCGCCAAGGCTGTGACCCGCGCCAGGTGCCACTGGTGCGGGCTGGGGCCAGCCGTGGGCCGCCGGAGGGCGGAAGCTTCGGGGCCGGAACGCCGCGTGCCGGGCGCGCCGGTTGCGGGGGGCAGCTTAGCGGCTGGACCGGCGAGGCGGCGGCGAAGGCGGCGGGGCGGGTCGGCATCGGCATGGCCGGGCGGCGGGTGAACGTGAACGTGGGCGTGCTGGGCCACATCGACAGCGGCAAGACGGCGCTGGCGCGGGCGCTGAGCACCACGGCGTCCACCGCCGCCTTCGACAAGCAGCCGCAGGGCCGCGAGCGCGGCATCACGCTCGACCTGGGCTTCTCGTGCTTCTCGGTGCCGCTGCCCGCGCGCCTGCGGCCGGCGCTGCCCGCCGCTGCCCAGGCGGCGCCCGCGGCCGAGCCCGGCGAGCCGCAGCTCCAGGTCACGCTGGTCGACTGCCCCGGGCACGCCTCCCTCATCCGGACCATCATCGGCGGTGAGCGCGGGCCGGGGCGGGAGCCGGGCTCGGGGGCGCCCCCGGGGAAGGGCGACCACCCCCCGAGCCCTGCAGGTGGGCTGGGCTCGCTCCAGGCCCGCGGCCAGCCTGAGAGCCCAGGCTCTGGGACTCGCGGCTGACTTGGCCACTGTTCCCGGTTCCCACCGGGCACGACCCTGCAGAAAGTGCTGGCTTACAAAAAAAAAAAAAAAAAAAAAAAATTAAGATAAAAGTCCCTCCCCCCAACAGCCCCCGCCCAAATGGTGTTTGTGATACTCGAGCAAGTTAACAAAACTGATAAGTACAGACAAGAACCGGCAGAAGTCTCCAGTCACCTGACCTTAGGGCTCCTGCTTCCATCCATAGCCAACCTCTGACCCCAGTTTTCTTGTGCGTCATTGCAGAAAAACTCGTTGTGAACTCAAGCACTGGGTGTCTTAGCAAAGTCCCACATTTTCTTTCTTTTTTAAATTTTTTATTGAGTCACCGTGAGATACACAGAGTTGTTCACGATTGTGTTTCAGCCATACCCTGTTCCTCGCCTGTCCATTCACCAGTGCACATTTCCCACCACCTTTGCTTCTTAAAAACAAAAGGGTCACTCCGTCCTCCCTGTTGACTCAGTACGCACATGTATTTGTATGTCTGCATATGACCGGTGCATCATTCTTAAAGGACACATGTCTTCCCATCTTACACTCCCACTTTTCCCCCGTCTCAAAAATACACACGTGTGTACTTTCCGCTACGACGTCCACCTGTGTTACAGTCGCACTAACGTTCCCGATCTCCGAGGTGCACGTGTACGTGCTTTCTGGTTCTTGCCACAGAGTCTTTGGGCATTCCCGCTGTATCTGTAGGGTCCGCTCATGGCACTGAACAGACTTGGACAAGAATTTGTGTATTTCTCTTGTGCAGTGCCAAAATGTCCTAACAGAGCATTTAGTTCCTGTAGAATGAACTCCACGGAGAAGTCTCCATCACAGATCAGGCAGTCCCTGTGTCTCGGGAGGAAGTCACCATCAGACTCGAGATGGCTGTTCTTGGTTTGGGCCACGCTTAAATCGGTGGACAGGGATTTGTTTAGGGAGGAGAGCGATGCTGCGGTCACTAGCCCAAGAGAGCCACTGTCACTGCTGACCTGAGTAGCCGGTCCCTTTCACCCCCCCCATTTTCTGTTTCCTTCCAGGGGTGTTCAGGCACCCAGGAGCATCTGTTTAATAGTTGTCCGGTGATTTTGCAGGCTGGTGGCTGGCCTCTTCTGGGGTCCCCGCCCCAGCTCCGTGATGACATGGTGGCTTCTCCCACTGTACCCCACAGTCTTTCATCTCCCCACATGCCGGCAGAGGACCCGGAGACTCAGAAGAGGCCTGTGAGGTCACTCCCGGAGGTCACTCCTCTAGTCCTGCTTGTCACCACATGATCCTAAGTGACCGGCCCTTGGCTCTCTCCCCACCCAATATAACCCAGTTCTGCTTGGTCACATTTATATGCCTTTAGGATGTGACCTTGGAGCTAGTTTCAGACACAAGAAAGTAGGCTGGGGATGTGGCTCAGTATGTGCTACACACACACACACACACACACACGAAGGCAAAGTTGACAAAGCCCATTCCCTACATGCTTAATCCCTAGCACCAGCCCTCCCCAAGTAAGAAGGCAAATTTTTACCTTTTTTCTTGAAAATAGCAGGGTGGCAGAGCACATACTTCTGGACTCAGACAAAATCGGGCGTGAGGCCTGGTCCGGTTTTTGTTCTCATTGGCTGTGTGACCTTTAAACTTAACTCTGACCTTCCGCACCCTGGCTGAGTAGTGTCCAGTGGTCCTTTATTGACATGGCTTTGCACGGTGCCCGTGTCTCAGGCAAGCCTGCAAGGCCTGTGGTGGGAGCCACCAAACGGTGAGGGACTTGGACCTCGGGATGGTCCAAGGAAGGGGGACGCTTAGAGGGGATGCTTCTTTTTCCCATCCCAGTCTTTGGTCCCCCGTGTTCCCCAAGCTCCCAGCAGATGTCTTTTCTTGTGGCTCTCTCCCAGGACTGAAAGGATTCCGGCTGGGATCAGGTACTCTGTGGAGACTATAATGCTTCTGTTGGCACCCCTCTGACTTCCTAAGTGAGGAGACGCCCTTATCTCACAAGTGGCCCGGAGACCGGGGAGATGGCTAGAAGGGCTCAGAGCCCCAGTTAGGTCCCCCAACCCTCATGGTGGGCGGGGGAAGCACCCCGCTTCCCCCAGCACCCCAAAGAAAAATAAAAAGAAGAGTGGCTGGGCCTTTGGGGAGGGCCAGACCGACCATGGCCGCCCTGCCCTTCCTTCAGTTGCTTATTTCTGCCCTCCTCAGGGATATGAGGGGGAAAGGGGGTCTTCTCTCCGGAGTGGGCGGGCCTCGTGAGCATCTGTGAGTGTTTGTCCTGGCCAGCCCCGCTGCTCGGAGCCTGTGTGATGGACGGGCTCCCCTTCCTGCTCAGGGGAGGCAGAGGCCGGGCACAGCAAGTGTCCGGGTTGTGCGGGCTCCGTAGCTTCAGCCTCAAGGCTCTAAGAGGGTCTTAGAGTCCCCCTTCTCTTTGTGCATGTGCTGCTGGGGTGCTGCTTGCACTCAGGTCCTCACATGCGCAAAGCCGGCGTGTGCTGGTGACTCCCAGCTCCAGAGGCCAAGTCCTCCCAGCCTGAGCCTTATTCTCCGACTGCTGGCCCTGCTTTCAATCCTCTCCGTCAGAGTGTGTCTGTGGCTCCTCGGAGCTGTGGTGTGGCCGCTGGCTTCCTGGTGTTGCCTTTGCTGCTGACCGCAGCCACACGGGCCTCGTGTCTGTAGGAAATGGGGCGCTGTGTGCACGCCCGCCCTCCAGCCGGAGCATCACCTCTCCTGAGCGTGTCCTTCCATCCACCTCCCCAGACTCCCTGCTGGGGGTCTCTGTCCTCCCGAGTGGGAGGCTTTGTGTGTACCCAGCCTGGCCTGCGCCAGCCTTTTGTGAGCTGGGGATGGTTGAGGCAGGGCCTCTGCTAGGTGCTGTAGGGAGCCAGTGATAGACCCTTGGGCTAGTGGGCTGGCCAGCAGAGGGTCTGGCCTGCTCCGTGTGCCGAGGGCCCGGCTGGAGTCCTTTTGTGCCCAGGACAAGGCTGGAATGACTCACTTTTTGGGTGAGGTTGAAGGTCCTTGTTCCTGTCAGGGTGCCTCAGCTTGGCCCGGCTCTCTGGCTCGTTGGACTGGCTCGGTGCTCAGCCTGCAGGCTGCAGCCAGCCTGGTGTGTGGGAAGGTGAGGTGAAGGCCACGGTGGTCCGTGCGGCTTTAACTCTCTTCGTGGGGGTTGGACGTGGGGTGTTGGGGCCGGGAGCCCCTGGGCAGGCCTTTAAAAGCCGGCCTGAGATATAGAGAGGATGAAGGAAGCTGGACTGGGTCCCGCTGTGTCTCCTGGCCGGTCAGAGGGACGGGGCGTGACCGGGACTCTGAAGCTCAGTGCTCCTGAAGCTGGCCTCGGTTCTTTCCCACGCAAAAAGGGTTCTAGTCCGACCCAGTGAAAATGGTCTGGTTTCATCATCCACGTGGCCGCAGGTAACAGGCGTGGGGTGTTAAAATGACCTGGGCCAACCGTAGCGGTTTCTTCAGCCCTTTCCTCATGTTGTGTACTCCTTCACCCTCAGAGCAAGCTCGTGACGCCAGAGGTTGATCCCCCTTTCACGGGCGGAGGGCCGGAAACCAGGGCTTGGCGGGCGCCTGCGTGGCCCTGTTGCGGCTGCCGCCAGATTCCCGCCGCATGAGTGGGAATGAGCGAGTGTGCCCGGCCCAGCGCGTGCTCCCGGGTGATCTTTCTCCTGGATCCATGTCAGAGTATAAATCTTCCAGGGTTCGAACTTCAAAAAAGGTTAAATAATCTATGTTTGAAAGACCCAGCTGGGGGTGAGCGACTTGGGCCCATCCTCAATCTCACCGTGGCAGGAGAGAGGAGGCCTGAAAAATGCCAGGATTCCGGCCTGGCGGATTTATAGGCGGCGGGCGCGGCTGTGAGGATTAACAGTGCGGTGTCTCCCGGCCTTTTGTTCCGGTTGTTAATGAACACACTCCGCTGCCCTGCCTTGTCGCCGTGCGCATCTCGGATCTCGGGCCTCCGTGGCCACTCCCGAACGTGCTTCCTGTCTGGCTCCCACCGCTCTGGGCCCCTGCATGCCTGCCGCTGGCAGGAGCGGCCCGGCCTCGTGAGGTGGACCCCGAGCCCCCTTCTTGCGGGGACACACAGCCCCGAGCAGCCCCTACATCTTGGTCTCTGCAGCGTGCGGAGGACGTTGCTTCAGCACCAGCTGCTTTCCCTTCTAGGTCCCCAGTCCCTGTGCTGTGGGTGCCCATGCGGCAGCGCCTTGCTGGGGCCTGCTCTGCGGGACACCGTGCCTTGCAGGCTGCTTGCTCTGGACCCCGGGTAGATGAGTGAAGGGCTGCTGTCCAGCAGAATTTTGGAGCAGCATCAGTAGGCATGTAATTCCTGAAAGCCGCCGTGAGTTGCAACAGGACCTGGCCATCTAGGGAACTGGGTGCTGCTCTGAGGCAAGGCCCCCCAGTAACTGGCCCAAACCCCACTGCTTTTTGCCTTTCATCTTTTATGAGCCTGGAGTATTCATAGCTGTTTGGCCTGAATACTGAGTAAGGCATGTTTAAGGGAGCGGCTGAAAGTGAGAATGTGCTTCCTTAGCCATAACTCACCTTCCCGTGCAGTAGCCCCGCAGTGGGTTTGTCAGGGTCACCTCGGCCCTTCCCTGTGCTGGCTCAGGGAGCTGAGCTAATCTTAGCCTAGCCTCAGCTGCCCTTAGTCTCAGCTCGCCCTGGGCTCGGCCCTGGTCCCCTCCCTTTGCCCCCAGCGGGGATCCCGCACAGCCAAACTGTCAGGCTTGTGCAGACTTTGGGATTCCTGACCTCACCGCACGTTACGCCGTGGATCTGTCTTCCGACCCCACCACAGCTTCTGTCCCTTGACTGTGCCTCGCGTTCGGTTCCTGGGCCCCGGTGCTCCTGCAGGAGAGCTGCCTGTGTGTTATCTATCTATCTATCTATCTATCTATCTATCTATCTATCTATCTATCTATCTATCTATCTATCTATCTATCTATCTATCTATCTATCTATCTATCTATCTATCTATCTATCTATCTATCTATCTATCTATCTATCTATCTCTCTCTAGCTAGCTATCTATCATCTTTGCTTTTGGGGTCACACCTGGCAATGCTCAGGGGTTACTCCTGGCTCTGCACTCAGGAATTACTCCTGGCGGTGCTCAGGGGACCATATGGGCCGCGGGGATCGAACCGAGGTCGGCCGCATGCAAGGCAAACGTCCTACCTGCTGGACTATCACTCTGGCCCCTGCCTGTGTGTTCTTGGTTGAAGGAGTCCCCCCAAGCTGCCCCTCCTTGGGCACTTCTGCCCCCCAGTCCTCTGCCAGCAAGGCGAGCGGAGGCCGAGCCTGGGGTCTCTGAGTTAAGTTGCTTAAAGCCTTTTTCTGTCCAGTTGGAAGTGGCTGCTGAGCAGGGATGCGAGGCCGCCTCTATTCAAATGCGGGTTGCTGTGGCCTTATGGCTCCTGACCCCACCCTGAGCGCCTGCCAGCCGGGTGCCTTTCCCTGTCTCCCGGGGGCTCACTCGGGCCTTGTCTGCTGCGCTTTCTTCCGATGCTGGACAGCGGGTGACTTTGCTTTGGTCTGGGTGACGGTGTGGGAGTCGCGCGACATCAGAGGCACAGCCTGGAGTTTAAATTAATGCAGAATACTTGAGCAGGAACCAACAGGAAAGAAAAATGGAAGCAGGTAGTCATATTTCATTCTGTTGGGGTACATTTTTCTTCTCATGGGGGCTTGCCCTTGAGAACAAAACATATCAAATGTTAAATCAAAGAATATTTTTGTAGTCATGCTAGGAATAGAAAATAATGCAAAGACTTTGCCTTCTTGAGGCAAATATTTTGCTGGAAGGTTATAATCAAAGTCAGAAGGAAATCATAGCCACAGCTTTTGGTAAAGCTGAAATCATTTAAAATTAATTGCTTTTAAACTTTTCACTTAGCATCCCCTTTGTTTTCTATCAGCGTGTCTTTTGGGTTTTTTCTTCAAAAAAAAAAGTTACCCCATCCAGGTTGGAATAAGATTTGGGCAGGCATCCCGGGAACGGCCCGTGAATTAGGCCCTGAGACTGGGTCCCAGGATGGCTGCTCTTATGTTGGCTGAGCCCTGACGGGTTGGGGGGTGCAGCCCTGCCTCGGGGCGCCGCGTCTGCCCCTTTGACCGGAAGGGTCCTGGGAGGACCACATTGTAGAACTGCACGTCTGGTTTGGCTGTTCTGGGCAGCCCCGAGGCCCCGTCCTGGGAGGTGGGTCTGGCACTGCCCACCTGAGCCCCCAGGGCTGTGGTGGTTGAGGGGGAATTGGGCTGGGGCAGGACTGGCTCTGGGAGGGACCAGGCCTGAGTGCTTTCGCATGCTGCTGTGCAGGCACCAGCACTGACCGCCCTTTGTGGCTCTCGGACCACGCCACAGCGGGTGTTCCTAAAGCTGTTTTTTATTGCTGTCGAACTCACACGTTATAGCTTTTCCAGCTCAGGCCTGTGCCCTGGTTTACTGTTTGCAAAGCTGTGTCAGTGGACGCTGGCTCGCCGCCCCGCCCAGAGCCCCTGTGTCAGTGGACGCTGTCTCGCCCCGCCCAGAGCCCCTGGGAGCTGCTCCTCTGTCCCCCTCACTCCCTCCAAGCTGTAGGAGCCTGGCGTGCTCCTTTCTTCTTCACGGCTGCCGGGCTCCGTGTCTCACTTGTGCCAAAGCTTCCGAGCTTCACCCAGCTTGTAGCCTGAACGGTGCCATTTCTTCTCTAATAATCTATGGGAATTGTCACTTGTCACTTGTGTTCCCGTTGTTCATCAATTTGCTTCAATGGGCACCAAGTAACGTCTCCATTTGTTGGGAATGAGGTCCATTATTGTTACTGTGTTTGGCATATCGAATACACCACGGGTAGCTTGCCAGGCTCTGTCGTGGCTCTGGGTTCATCCCAGGGGCCCAGTCTTTTTCTATGTCAGACCATCCACCATCCAGGGCCCACAGGCCAGAGCCCTGGGTATGTAGACAAGCCTGTCACCTGTTGCCACCTGCCAACACAGCTGGGCACTGCAGCCACACCTGCAACATCTCAAGGGGCAGGATGGCAATTAAGTTTTTAAAATTATTTTTTGGGTGGGCCACACCGGGTGGTGCTCAGGGCTTACTCCTGGATCTGCATTCAGGGATCGCTGCTGGCAGGGCTTGGGGGACCATACAGGGGGCCAGGAATTGATAAAGGACTGGGGCATACAAGGCAACACCCTCTGCTGTACCAAGGCTCTGTGCCTTCCCCTGACACCCCCCACCCCCGGAAATTTACTCTTGCATCTTTTTACTCCCTGAAACGTGTCCTTTTCTGTCTGGAAAGCAGGTTGCTTTCACTTGTGACAAGGTACAGGGCTGTCTATGCTAGGGATCACTTTGGGTGTCAGTGGACACAGACCAAAGTCCTGTTAGTCCTGTGCAAAGTAAGGCAAAAGATTCCAGTGGCCACACCAGGAGATTCAGGCAGGCCAAAGAAAGCGCCGTGTGAGACGCAGCTCGCTTCAGCTGTTCACTAGTGTAATGGGTCAGCTGCGTCCCTCGCCGGGCTGGCATGACCACTCGCCAACACCACACCTAGGGCCAGCTCTTAGGAACTGGGGGTGATCCGCCCTCTGGGCCTTGCGGGCTTCCAGACCAACCTGAGAATAGAGCTCCATGAGCTGCGGTTCCTGTCCCTCTCAGGGCCTCTCCTCATCTCGGTCTGTTTTAATTTGTTCTTCCTTTTTTTTGGGGGGGTCACACCCGTGACACGCAGGGGTTATTCCTGGCTCTGCACTCAGGAATTACTCC
>JAJIBD010009240.1:0-78671 GCA_021461705.1 Cryptotis parvus
CTGCCGTGCTGTGCTCACCTGTCCACTCCGGGGGCACTGGCAGTTGTAGGTGTTCACCCCATCCACACACGCGCCCCCGTTGAGGCACTGGTGCCCAGGACAGTCGTCCACGTTCAGCTCACAGTGTTGGCCCTCGGCCTACGGTAGGTGTGAAAGCAAGTGTGGACAGTGCCAGGTGGCGGGGTTAGGGTCCCTGCAGCTGGGCTGTGCCCCCCCCACCCCGGGCCCCACACACTTACCGGGCAGGCAGGTGCAGGCATAGGTGTGTGCCCCACTCTGCCGGCAGGCGCCCGTTCGGCAGGGCGAGGGTACACACGGTGAGGGGGGGCTGTCACACAGTGGCCCGGAGAAGCCGGCGGCACACTGGCAGCGGAAGGAGCCCGGGTGTTGACACAGGTGCCCCCCATTCTGGCGGGGCCCGGCCCCCAGCACTCGTCAACATCGCTGCCACAGCTGCGGCCCTGGTAGCCCACCGACAGGCGCGAACAAGCGGCCATCGGTCCCACGGAGCAGCGGCCGCCGTGGGCACAGGGGCTGCTGAGGCAGGGGTCGGCTGGGAGCAGTCAGGGCCTGCAGGAAGGAGCCGGGATGGGGTGAGCTCAGGGCTGCAGCCCGGCATGCCCTGGGCTCCTCTCCCCAGACCCTACTCCGGAAGCCCGGGGACAGCGGCAGGAGAACTGGGGGTCCCCGCCACCACGGAGCTCTGGCAGACGCCGGGCCGGCACAGGGGCCCGAGTGGCAGGGGTCTTCCAGCTGACAGCGCTCACCTACCCAGCCTGGTGGGCACCTGTGGGCACAAAGGGCTGAGTGGGGCACCCCAGGGTCGGCCTACACCACTCACACGGGCACCACACAGCTCACATCTCGTGGGTGCCCTGAAACTCAGCGCCGCTCACAGCCAGGCATGGACATGTCCTCCACACTCAGCCGCCCGGCCCTGACTGCAGAAAGCCCAGCAGAGAGGAGAGACAGGGAAGTGATGAGAGGAAAGGGTAGTGGGTCCCATGGGCCCAGACAGAACGGTACCGGCGGCACCCGCGGCCTGCCTGATGGAGAGCCCGCCTCTCTTTCCTGTTCCCCACTTCCCCACAAAGTTGCCGTGTCCCAGGTCTGTGATTGGGACCTTGTTTGGAAAGAGTGTCTGCAGAAGCAACTTACTGAGGGATGTTTGCAGAGCGATAGCACAGCGGGGAGGGCGTTTGCCTTGCATGCAGCCAACATGGGTTCGATCCCTGGCATCCCAGGAGTAATTCCTGAGAACTGAGCCAGGAGTAAGCCCTGAGCATCACCGGGTGCAACTCAAAGAAGAAAAAAATTCCACAAAACCTGAGGGATATCAGGTGCCAAGGTGATATCCTCCTGGGGTTTCGGAGGGTCCCCAAGCCCCTTGCTGAAAGCCCTCAGCTTAGAGGGCAGTGCGCGGCCAGGGGCAAGGGGAGGGACTGCAGACACAGCAGGCCCAAGCCAGGACAGACCCGAAGTCCAGGGAGGGAAGGGGCCTTGTGAGCTGTCTGAGACCTCCTAAAGCAATTCACAGCATGGAAGTGGATTGGCTTGGGGGCAGGGGAGCTGCCATTCATTATGTTTTCGCCTTGCAAAGAAGATGGGACTAACTAGGATCGGGGACATGTCAGTGCCGTATTCGAACTCAAGGCAGAGCGACAGCACACACATTGTCTCTGGAAGAGAAGCCCTCTAGCACACACACACCCAGAGACCGAAACACATCTACACGGCCCCGAAACACACACAGGCCTGGAAACACACACACACACACACACACACACACACACACACACACACACGCCCCACAGCCATGCACAGACACAGCCACACAGCGACCCTCCACACCATCTCCAGGCACTTTTCCGGCAGGTGCTGAGAACCCGTGAACACTGGGCCGTGAGGGAGCCGCACCAGCCTTCCTGCAGGGGCAGAGGCACGCACCAATGTTGATTGCCACTTGCTCCAGCAGCTCCCCAAACCCCCATGGACCACTGGAAGTGGGTGTCCGTGGGGGAGTTGGGGGATGCAGAGGCCTGAAAGCGGAGCTGCCAGCTGCCCCAGCCTCCCTGGCGGATCTCCCAGTGTCGGGATGAAACTGAAAACGCTGACTCAGGCCTTCATCACCCTCAGGACCCCCCTCACCCCGCTCATGGGGCAGGTTGGGGCGGCAGTAGGGTGGGGTGGCAGGTCCCTGAGCAGGACTGGGGTGTGTAGGGCTGCGTTGTGCAGGGCTGGGTGTGCAGGGCTGGGTAGAGCAGGGCTGGGTAGAGCAGGGCTGGGCCTGCCGGACTGGGGGGCTGGGGGTGTGCAGGGGGTGGGGGGGCTACAGAGATGCCCAGTACCGTCCCGCCCGGCAGAGGGTCCTGTTCCCACCAAGGCGGGCGCGGCCCCGTCCCGTCCCCTCCCTGCGCCCCGGGCGGGTTCCCACGCTCTGCACCCCGCACCCCCTCCCGCGTCCCGCAGACCGGTCCGGCCGGTTCCTGACTCTGCCAGCGACTCGCCCCACGGCCTGGGCTTTGGGGGACACAGACAGGGGGAGGCGGTGAAGGGGGCGCTCGGCCTTGGAACGCGATGGAGGCTGGCACTGGGGTAGCGGTGGGGGAAGGTGGCTCGCGGGGTCCCTGGAAGGGCCGAGCCGCGCCGCAGCCCCTGGAGGGTCGCCCCTGGCAGAGGGGGAGGGTTGTACCCGTGCAGGAAAGGACCCATGCTCCGGCGCTCCGCCCCTGGGCGGGTGCTGGGGACCCTGGGGAGCGGCTCCCACGCCCGCGGCCGGGGGTCCGCTCCACTCCCGAGATCCGGGCTCCGGGCGCCGCGCGCGCCGGTGATTCACCTGTCGGGGGGCGGGGCAGCCGCGTGCGCATCCACCTGCCGCCAGTCCCCGGAGCTGGAGCGCGGCACCGCCGCCGGCCTGGCTCCCGGGTCAAGCCACCAGAGCCCCAGGGGCTCAGAGCAGGGCTTGAGCTCCTGGGGCCGCCCCTCCTCAGCCTTGGCTCCCGTGGATGCATCCCCAAGCGCAGGAGTTTCAGGGCGGCGTCCAGGGATTTGGACCTGCAGCCTTTGGCTAATCAATGTGGGTGGGAGCAAGAAGGGCCAGAGCCAGAGGCAGCAAGGGAGCGCCCCAGGCCCCGCCCTCCCACACCTTAGCTGGCCTGAGCTCACCGCCCCTGGCTAACTACTTCCACAGGCACCCTCAGCGCCCTGAGACCCCGGGCCAGCACCCACACCACTGGCTGCGTGCGCTCCGCCCCAGCCCTGCATTACTCAACCACGGAAGCCTTAACCCTCCGGCCACTGCGTGGTCACAGCCTGAGAAGCAAGGAGATGGCCTTACAAGCCAGGCACTCGGCTTGACACCACTAAAGGTCCCCTAAGGGCCCGATCCCGAGTGATCCCTGAGCACAGCAGGGCAGAGTCCAAAAAGAAACCAAACATGGGGCCGGAGCGATAGCCCAGCGGGTAGGGCATTTGCCTTGCACGCGCCGGCCTGTGCTGGCCCGGTTTCGATCCCCGGCATCCCATATGGTCCCCGAGCACCGCCAGGAGTAATTCCTGAGTGCAGAGCCAGGAGTAACCCCTGAGCATCGCCGGGTGTGACCCAAAAAAGCAAAAAAAAAAAAAAAATAATAAAAAATAAAAAAAATAAAAAAAGAAACCAAACAAAAGATGGCGGGTTGGGGGTCCACGGGAGACGGCGCAGCTGCAGCGACCTAGGTTCTAGCCTCAGTACCACATACAGTCCCCGGGCACCCTGCCAGGCGTGGGGGTGGGGGTTGGACACAAAACCAAACCTAACCGGAGAGGGGAAGACTAGCTCGGGTCACGCAGCAGGAGCCGGGCAGCTCGGCACTGACTCCCCACCAGGCCCCGGGATGGGGCAGCGGCGACAGGGTCCCCACGGTGCTGACTCACTGATGACTACCCCACGTGGGCTTTGCACGAATCCCTGCATCTGAGAACTCTGTGAAAATGGGCTCCTGGATCCGTTGCCCAGAGCCACACCTCAAGACTTAGCGAGGAGCCAGAGGGTCAGGCATTTGCCTTGTACGTGGCCACCCTTGGTTTGATCCCTTGCACACCATATATGGCTCCCCCAAGGACCACCAGGAGTGGTCCTTGAGTGCAGAGCCAGGAGTAGTAAGTCCTGGGCACAGTGTGTGTGTGGCTCCCAAACAAACACAAAACAGACTTATAGAGCCCAAGGTCCACAGACACAACTTCATTTCAGGGGGCCATAGCTGGAGATACTCGGGAGTTACTCTGTGCTCAAGCATTACTACTGGTAGGCTGGGGGGACCAAAACGTTTGCCAGGAATCAAACCTGGGTCTGATTTGTGTCCACTGTCCTATCACTCTGGCCTCACTCGGGATGTCCACTCTAGAACCCGGTCTCAATGGCAGGAAAAAGGGAACCCTCAGCAGAGGCTGTGTGTCCTTGGTGGACGGTGTCCATGGTGGAAGTAGGGGCAGGACAGACCCTCCCCCATACACACACACTCACACTCATACACAGTGTCCATGGCAACACGGGGACAGGCCAGACACCCACCACATGTGGCATGTCCTTATTTTTTTTTTTTACTTTTATATTTTTGAGTCACACCTGACGATGCTCAGGGGTTCCTCCTGGCTCTGCACTCAGGAATTACTCCTGGCGGTGCTCGGGGACCATATGGGATGCCAGGAACGGAATCCAGGTTGGCTGCACGCAAGGCAAATGCCCTCCCCACTGGACGATCGCTCTGGCCCCTGTGGGGCGTCCTTGGTGGACTGGAGGCAGGGCAAACCACGCACACAGGGGTGGGGACGAGACAGACCCCCCACACACAGACACACGGGGCGTCCATGCGCACTGAGGTCAGGCGGACAGAAAGCCCCCACAGGGCCCTTGGCTGGCACTGGGCACTCACAGGCAGGCAGTCTCCCTTGAGGGCAGCTGGGTACAGCGACCTCCGTTGGCACACGGGCTTCCGTCCAGGCAAGGCGGGGCGGCTGTGGGGACGCAGGAGGGGGCTCAGATGGTGCCCAGGAAGGCGGCTGGAGACAGGGCCCCTCCCCCCCGCAACAGCTGCAGCGGCTGGAGATGTTTTGCGGGTGCAGAGGTGCCCCCGCCCGCGGTTCCCACGGCCCCCGCCCTTCCCAGCTGTTGGAACTGCAGCTGTCCCTGCCAGCTTGAACCCTGGGAACTACAAAGCAGAGTGGGGGTGAACTGCTGCCAGATGTGGGGCTCCAGAAGCTGCCAGGATGGGGGTGCCAGCAGGAAGCAAGGGTGCTCGATCCCCAGAAAGCCTCCTGCTCTGTGCCAGGACCTGGGGCCAGGGAAGGGGGCAAGGGGGTGCCCTGAGAGGTACCTGCTCCTCAGGGCAGGCCTGCGGGGGGCTCGGGGGGGGGGGCCGGGGAGGGGCAGCTGGCACAGATCTCAGCTGCCCTGTCCAGTAACCCCTTCCCTGAGGGCCGGGGCACAGTCTAACAGTCCTGCGGACCGATCGTGTGGGAGAATTGTGCAGGGAGTTTTGGGATGCATGACGTGAGGGAGCCGGCCCCCAGCCTGGGCACCAGGACACGATCCCCAGGCAGGATGGTGGCCTTCCTCCACACTGCACATGGCCCTCACAGGCTGTGATCTCTGCCATGCCGGGCCACACGTGTGCACCGGTGTGCAGGGGCGGAGGGACGTTTGGAGACGTGTGGGGGTGGCGTGCACCCTTCTGTGTCCCGAGGGAGCAGGCTGCGGGTGTGCCCGTGCAGGCATCAGTGCTGGTGCTGTGTGTCTGCACGCACTCTGGGGCGTGCACGTCACCGTGCGCACACACGGGCTCCTCCATGCACTGTCAGCAGTAGCGTGTGTTAGTGTGTGCGCGTGTTCATGTGCACACACTCATCTGTGGACATGCATGTGTGCACATTCGCCAGTGTGTGTGCGAGTAAATCTGTGCCCGTGGGCGCTGGGTGTCGCCTCCAGTGGGTCTGATGTGGCCCCTGGGCCAGCGCAGGTGGGGATGGGGTGGGGGGCGTTCCCTGGGCCGCCCCTCACTGAGCCCCACAGCGGTCTCATGGGACCTGGGACCCCAGGCCGGGCTGCTGGGCCCGCCCGTGTCCCTTCTCGGCGGCCCGGCCTCCCCGGGTGTGCGCCCCCGCCGCTGGCCACTGCCCCGCCGCCCCGTCCCGCTTTGTCTGCGAAGAAAGCGCGAGGCCGGCCAGGGGAGGGGGCGTCTAGACGGCGTGGCCATTGTCCCCGCCGGGGAGGGGGGGGGGCGGGGCAGGGGCCGGGCTGGGGTGGTGGGGCGCAGGGGCCGGGGGTGATCGGGCCGCGGGACAGGGCGCGGGACCAGGGGTGGTCGCGCTGCAGCGCGGGGCGCGGGGCCCCGGCTCCCGCCTGTCCCCCCCACCCCGTCCCCTCCCCAAGCTGGGCGGGCCGGGGCGAGGGGGCGGGGAAGGGGCGCGGGCTCTGCGGCGGCGGATCCGGCTCCTGCTCCGGCTCCAGCTCTTGCCGCGCGCCGGCCTGGGAAGTTTTCGGGAGTTCGGACTCGGAGTTGGGACCAGCATAACTGCGCGCCCCCGCCCCCGCCCCGGCTCTCACGCGTCGGGCCCCGCCCGGGGGTCCGGGGGCGCCGGCTGGGACCTGCCCGGGCTCGGGGCGGGCACGGAAGACCCCGCGCCGCATCACACGACCCCCAGGACTGCGGGTCCAGCTCCCCCTGGTCGCTCCAGGCGCCGCGCCCCCGCCTCTGGGACCCGGAGCCCCCGGGGAGCCTTTCCAGCCCACAAAGTAGGCTCAGCCCGCGGGTACGGCGAGCCGTGGTGTCTGCGCACGGGTCCCGCACACCGGGGTCCCCCTGGGCCCAGTCTCGGGGTCCGCGCAGGGGTCGCCCTCCCACCGGAGTCCGCCCTGGGCCAAGCCCCGGATTCCGCGCAGGGGTCCCCAATACCGGGGTCCACCCTGGGCCAAGCCCCGGGGTCCTCACGGGCCTCCCCTCCCAACACCCGGGTCCGCCGTGCACCCCGCCCGCCCGCGCTCACCTGCAGCCCCCGGCCCCGCCAGCAGCAGCAGCAGCAGCGGCAGCAGCGTGCGCACGGACGGCGGCGGCGGCGGACGGCGGCGGCGGCAGCCCCGGGCCCAGGACCCCATGGCGGCCGCGCGCGACCCTCTGCGCCTCCGCCTCCCGCCCGGCTCGGGCGCGTCCCGGGCCAGCCTGCGCGCCACCAACTTCGCCTAGAGAGGCCGCGCCGCACCGCCCCGCCCGCCGGCCTCCCACCGCCCCCGCCGGCTCTCGCCCCGCCCCGCCCGGCTATAGCCCCGCCTTCATTAGTTATAGCCACGCCCCTCGGGGCCCTAGCCCCGCCTCACCAGCTCTAGCCCCGCCCTTCTCGGCTATTTCCCGTCTCTGCTTGTCCGTCGCTCCTCCCCTTTCGGCGTTCGCTCCGCCTCTACTCGGCCATCTCCCCGCCCCATCCTGGAGGTGGCCCCGCCCCCGCCGTCCCTGCCCACTCTCCAGCGCAGACCGGGCGAGACAAGCCAGGGGCTGAGCCCCCATCCTGTAGGACCCTCGGCTACCGACACGCCCAGAGTCAGGAACACAGACTCAACCCCAGCCAACACCCCGAAACCGAACCGGATAGTCCTTAGGGGCTCAGGAACTCACCGATGCAGACGTTCCCCCCTAACCCCGCCCTCCCGCCCCCGCCCCCCACGGCCGTCTAGAGTTTCTTGGGGACTTAAATCTACAGCACTCGCACACCCCCTAACAGAGGCCTGCCTGAGGCTGCCCAAGGGCCTCTTTAGACTGCACACACACCGGACGGAGCCTCCGTGGGGCCCCAAAGGCACAGACCCTCCCAGCATCCCTCAGGCTGGGGGCCACTGCTCAGCTACCCTGCTTGGAAGGATCCGGCCCTGCAGCCTCCTGCAGGCTCCACGTTCAAAGCAGTGCCCAGGGCCCAGCAGGAGCCGCCAAGGGGCGGAGCATAGATCCAGCATGCAGGAGGCCCAGGTGCAGAACCCGGAGCAGCCAAAACCAGAGGAAAGGGAAGAGTCCACACCCCAGGTCCCCTAACCTGAGCAGAGGGGAAGTGGACGGGCTGCTGGCCAGGAGCTGGAGGTGAGGTTGGGCCCTGACGACCCAAGAGGACCAATAGGTGAGGCTGAGATGCCTGGACAGAGGGCACCGCCAGTTCTGTTATTAGTTTGAGGGGCGCCTCCCACACAGCCGGCTGGGCCCTGAGTCCTTCCTGCCTGCTCAGGTCCCAGCTCTGGGCCACCACACCCTGCATGTGACTCGGACTGCATCCCGGCACTTCTGGGAGGCCTGTAACCGCTGGCACTGCAGGCCACCACTGACATCGGGCTTGGTGAACAGAGCCACAGGAGAGGCCCCCCAAGACCTGCCTGGGGGACACGCTCCTTCCATAAAAATAACCAAGAGGGTCCAGAGCAACAGCACAGCAGGGAGAGTGTTTCCTTGCATGCGGCTGACCCAGGTTCCATCCCTGGTACCCCGTATGGTCTCCCTGAGAGCCAGGAGTGATTCCTGAGCACAGAGCCAGAAGTAAGCCCTGAGCACTGCCGGACATGGCTCAAAACGCAAAACAAAAACAGAAAAGACGCACAACACATGCTCTGGGAGGCTCCAAGACCCTCTCGGCTCCATCCCTGTTCCAGAGTGACATCTTGACAGGTCTCTGGCCCCGGCAAAGTATGTGAGGCATGTGGACACCGGTCAGGATGACAAGGGCCACGACCAGGGATTGAGACTATCAGCCTTTTCACTGAGCTGTCTTTGTTTCAAACTTCACTGCAGGGCCAGAGCGATAGTCCAGCGGGGGGAGGGCATTTGCCTTGCACACTGCCGACCGAGTTTGATCCCCGGCATCCCATATGGTCCCCCGAGCACCGCCAGAAGTAATTCCTGAGTGCAGAGCCAGGAGTAACCCCTGAGCATTGCCGGGTGTGACCCAAAAAAGCAAAAAAAAAAAGAAAAGAAACTTCACTGCAGGGCGAGGGTCTCTCCTGGCACTACGCATGGTCTCTCTAAGGTGCTGGGGTAGAACTGAGGCTAGCTGTGTACGAGGCAAGTGCCTTCCCCTGTACTGTCTCTCCAGACCACATTTGCCATTTTATTATATATATATAATATATATATGGAAATGTTACTGGCGCCCGCTCAAGCAAATAGATGAATAATGAAATTCAGGTGATCAAGTGATATATATATACATATATATATATATATGTGTATAAATATATCACTATCACTATCTTCCACATTTCCATTACCATTTTCCACATCCGACTTCTCTCTCGTCAGAACTCCACCCAGCAGAACAGCCTATCATAGCCCGGCTCATCGGGATCCACCGTGCTGCAGTCTTTTTTAATCCGGCCCAGGTATGCTGATCCAGAGACAGACATGGGGCAGAGCTGCTACTTGCTCTCCCTGTGCCCAGCCGCCCACAAGGCGCCCAGGAGGGATGGCGGTTCTAGCTCTGGCCTGCCACCCTAGCAGAGCCTTGTAACAAGCCAGACGACCCCCACTCCATGAGGGCCTCCATTTTCCACATCCGGACTTCTCTCGCCCAGAACTCCACCCAGCAGACCAGCCTATCATAGCCCGGCTCATCGAGATCCACCCTGCTGCAGTCTTTTTTTATTTTTATTTTATTTTATTTTATTTTTGCTTTTTGGGTCACACCCGGCGATGCTCAGGGGTTACTCCTGGCTCTGCACTCAGGAATTACTCCTGGCGGTGCTCGGGGACCATATGGGATGCCGGGATCGAACCCAGGCCGGCACAGGCCGGCGCGGCAAGGCAAACGCCTCTACCCGCTGGGCTATCGCCTCCGCCCATGTGGCAGTCTTTTTTAATCAGGTCCAGGTATGCTGACCAGAGACAGACATGGGGCAGAGCTGCTACTTGCTCTCCCTGTGCCCAGCCGCTCACAAGGCGCCCAGGAGGGATGGCGGGTTCTAGCCCTGGCCCGCCACCCTAGCAGAGCCTTGCAACAAGCCAGACGACCCCCTACTCCATGAGGGCCTCCATTTTCCATATCCGGACTTCTCTCTCGTCAGAACTCCACCCAGCAGACCAGCCTATCATAGCCTGGCTCAGGTGGCCACAAGCGCGCAGCGGTTCATCAATAAATGCTGAACTTAGAGATGACTACAAGAGTATGCTACCTGCACGGCAAAGCCTGGCAAGCTACCCGTGTTGTATTTGATATGCCAAATACCAGTAACAATTATAGAACTCATTCCCATGACCTGATGGAATGGTTTGAGGCTCTTTATGTTCCTGGCGTAAGCAGGTGCCCTTGGGCTCTACTAACATGAGACAGGACATATGGAGAGGTTACTCGGCCCGCTCAAGCAAATCGATGATGGTGGTGCTCAGGGAAACCGTAGGGTGCTGTGGATTGAACCCAACTGGCCACATGCAAGACCAGTGTCTCATTTACCGTACTATCTCTTCAGTCCTCATTTGCCTTTTCATTTTATTTTATTTATTTATTTTGGGGTCTGCTGGCCCGCCACCCCAGCAGAGCCTCACAAGCCAGATGACCCCCCCCACTCCATGAGGACCTCCATTTTCCACCGGACTTCCCCTCGTCAGAACTCCACCCAGCAGACCAGCCTATCACAGCCCAGCTCGAGCGGCCGCAGCAGCCGCGCATTTCATCAATAAATGCTGGATTTTGAGATGACTACAAGAGTATGCTACCCGCACGGCAGAGCCTGGCAAGCTACCCGTGTCATATTTGATATGCCAAATATCATATCAAGCTACCCGTGTCGTATTTGATATGCCAAATACCAGTAACAATTATAGACCTCATTCCCATGACTTAGTGGAATGGTTTGAGGCTCTTTATGTTCCTGGAGCAAGCAGGTGCCCTTGGGCTCTACTTGCATGAGACAGGACATATGGAGATGTTACTGGTGCCCGCCGAGCAAATCGACGATGAACGGGAAGACAATGACAGTGATTTTTGGGGTCACACCCAGTGATACTCAGGGATTACTCCTGGCTCTGCACTCAGGATTTACTCCTGGCAGTGCTAGGGGACCATATGGGATGTCTGGGATTGAAACCGGTCCCCTGGATTCAAGGCAAACACCCTCCCTGCTGGACTATCGCTCCAGCCCCCCACCCCATTTGCCATTTTAAAGTAAACATTGGACATGGACACTCACAGTGGTGCGAACAACCCTCAGCTCCAACCCTCAGGGAACAACCCTCAGCCTGTTCCCATGAGCACGGTCCCTGCCCCTCTTCCTGCCTGGGAGATTCCTCTCCATGAGATCGGGGAGGAGGGGTCCCATCTGGGGAACCCTTGTATCTGGGTTCCTCCCCTGGGGACAGAGTCAGGGGTGTTATAGGAGGAATCATGAGTTCTGAAACTCTTTTTATTTGGAGTCACACACGGCGATGCTCAGGGGTTACTCCTGACTCTACCTACACTCAGGAATTACTCCTGGCGGCGGTCAGGGAACACTATGAGATGCCGGGGATTGAACCCTGTCAGCTGCATGTGAGGCAAATGTCCTCCCGCTGTACTATCGCTCTGGCTTGAGTTCTTGCATTCTGTCTGCACCAAGCTGGACGGGCGTAGCTCACCCAGAAAAGGTCCTGAGGGGCCGGAGCAATAGCCCAGCGGGTATGGCGTTTGCCTTGCACGAGGCCGCCCCATGCCGGCCCGGGTTCGATCCCCGGCATCCCATATGGTCCCCCGAGCACCGCCAGGAGTGATTCCTGAGTGCAGAGCCAGGAATAACCCCTGAGCATTGCCGGGTGTGACCCAAAAAAGCAAAAAAAAAAAAAAAAAAAAAAAAAAGTCCTGAGAATGGCAATGTCAGGGCTGGAGTGATATAGCACAGAGGGGAGGGCGTTTGCCTTGCTGGCCAACTGACCTGGATTCGATCCCGCCATCTTATATGGCCCCTGAGCACCGCCAGGAGTATTTCTCAGTGCAGAGCCAGGAGTAACCCCTGAGCATCGCCGGTGTGACCCAAAAAAACAAGAGAGAGAGAGAAAGAGAGAGAGAGAAAGAGAGAGAGAAAGAGAGAGAGAGAAAGAGAGAGAGAGAAAGAGAGAGAGAGAGAGAAAAGAGAGAGAGAGAGAGAGAGAGAGAGAGAGAGAGAATGGCAATGTCAAACCACTCTGTCCCCGCCTGACCCAGGCCCAGCTGCTGGCACACTGCGAGCTGGACGGGATGTCCCAGCTGTGGGAGCATCAGGCTATGGCTCCTGAGGTCCAGTTCCTCCTGGTCAGGTGGACCGGTGGGCCAGGGGTCTGCGCTGATCCTCTGTACCCCACAGCTTGCCTTGAATGTGGTCTGGTCTGCATCTTTTTTTTTTTGGGGGTCATACCTAGCTACGGATTCACCACCAGGATCTCACCATTCTACAAAGAAGTGATCATTGATGTCAAAAGAGGGGTTCGACAGGGTGATACCATTTCACCAAAACTCTTCAGCGCCACCCTTGAGAACATCATGAGACAATTAGAATGGGAAGGAATGGGCGTGAAGATAGATGGTCGGCAACTACACCACCTCCGCTTCGCTGATTACATCGTTCTAATAACACCAAACATTAGCCAAGTGGCACAAATGCTGGCTGACTTTGACTGAGAATGTGGAAAGATAGGTCTACAGCTGAATCTAAAGAAAACCATGTTCATGAAGAATGAACTAGTTCCAGAGGCCCCATTCACTCTCAATGGAACAAACATCTCTGAATGCAGCAGTTATGTGTACCCTAAGTTGAGAAGTCAACATGATGAACGACCTAAAACCTGAGCTGCACAGGAGGAAGAGAGCGGCATGGAATGCCTTCAAAGGCATCGAAGAAATAGCTAAAAAGGACAAAGAACCTCGGGCTCCGGGCACATCTCTTCGACTCCACCGTTCTCTCTGCATTAACATACGCCTCAGAGACCTGGGCCCTACGAAAGCAGGATGAGAATGCTATTCGGGTCTCCCAGAGAGGCATCGAAAGAGTTATGCTTGGAATATCACGTCTCAAGTGAGTGAAGGAATCCGGAGTTCTGACCTCCGTCACTATTCCAGAATCAGGGACGCTGTCTCTTTTGCCAAGGCTTCAAAAATCAGATGGGCTGGACATGTAATGCGATTTGGAGACAACCGCTGGACTAGAGCCGTTACCGACTGGATCCCACGGGATGTCAAAAGATCACGTGGCCGCCCACCTACAAGATGGTCAGACTTCCTTGTTAAGACCCTGAAGGAATGGTTTGAGGCTCTTCATATTCCTCAATCAACCAGATGCCATTGGGCTACATTGGCACGTGATAGGATCCAATGGAAATGTTACTGGCGCCCGCTCGAGCAAATCGATGAATAACGGGATTCAAGTGATCAAGTGATCAAGTGATCATACCTAGCAATGCTCAGAGGTTGCTCCTGGCTCTGCACTAGGAATTACTCCTGATGGGGGCCTGAGTAGGCGTTTGCCTTGCATGCGCCGACCCAGGTTCGATCCTCAGCATCCCATATGGCCCCCACACACACAGTGCCAGGAGTAATCCCGAGCGCAGAGCCAGGAGTAATCCCTGAACATCGCTGGGTGCGACCCAAATAGAAAAATAAAAGGAATTACTCCTGATGGTGCTCATTAGACCATATGGGATGCCGAGAATTTGAACCCAAGTTGGCGACATGCAAGGCAAATGCCTTACCTGCTGTACTATTGCTCCGCTCCCCTTTTTCATTTTGCTTTTTGGAGTCACAGCCAGTGATGCTCAGGGGTTATTCCTGGCCTGCACTCATATAGGTTGCTGGGGGATCAAACCCGGTCGGTCACTTACAAGGCAGATGCCCTACCCATGTGCTATCGCTCCGGCCCTTGCACTTTCCTTTTGTGAAGGGGAGGTGGGTGCTGGCGTCCGGGGCTTCTCCCCTGACCCACACATGGGGAGGTCGAGGCAGAGGGAGCAGGTGGGGCCCAGGGGGGGCAGGGGGACCAGGACACTCTGAGGGCAAACTACTGACCAGGTCCAGCGTCGGGGTGGAGCAGGAGCCCCTGGACACAGCAGTGGGGGCTGACAGTCCTCTGGAGGGCCCATGGGTGCAGCATCTGCAGGAAGGCTCCAGGAAAGGGGCAGCGTTAGAACCCGGGGCTCCGAGGCAGGCACGGCAGGGGTGAGACTGGGAGCATGACGAGCCCATCTAAGTTGTGCAAGACATCGCCTGAGTCACAGCCTGCGCTGAGTCAATAGGCCAGGGAGGGTGCTGCACCCAGGAAGTCCCTCCCCTCTGGGACTGCCCATGTGGGATCCAAGCCCCCGCTACTCTGCCCCGCCCCTCCTTGCTCCTCAGAATTGGGCCCCTAGGCCCCCTTTTCTTCCTCCGCTGTGCAGGAAGTTCTCACCCCCAAATGCCTAGTTCTCTGCCAGGCGGACATCAGGCCTTTGACCCCTCTGCCCCTCATACCAGCTGGGCTCTGGAAAGGCGTGCTGGTCCTGGCCTGTCTCCGCAGAGCCATGCTGGCAGCCCTACGGACGGGACAGCAGCTAGCCGGGCCTGCCTGGGGAGGGGCTTCCTGCTAGGTGCTGAGGTTCCTGCCACAGGAGCAACCAGGAGCTGCCGGCACACTGTGCTGATTCAGAGGGCCCCGGACTGCAGCAGGCAGGGGAGTAGTGGGGGAGTCTGGCAGTGTGGGGCGCGAGCCCACAGACTCTCCTACGCCAGCCCCTCCCGTGTCTGCCTCCCACCGAAGCCCCTGAGACTCTCATTCAGCAGGTGGGTGGTAGACCCCAGCTTGGCAGCCCCTGCTGGCCTTTTGTTGTTTGGGGGGCCACTCCTGGCCATGCTCAGGGCTTCCTCCTGGTTCTGCGCTCAGTGACCACTCCTGGTGATGCTCCGGGGACCCTGTGGGGTGTTGGAGATGGAACCCAGGTTGGCCACATGCAAGTGCCCTCACCACCGTCTTGCCGCTAAGGCCCCTCCCCGTGCTGCCCTTGGCCACAGTGGCTGCACAGACCCTGGGGACAAGACAGTGACCATTCCCACGGCCGAGCAGTTCCCAGCATGGGGGCAGGGGAGGAAGAAGCCTGCGCGGCTCGCCCTGGCCGGGGCCTGCATTTCTCCTCCATGAGTTCAGTCTCTGGAGAACCGAGACCTGGGGCCGAGCCAAGACACAGCTGCTGGGCCCAGGCCATGGACTGGCTGGAACCTGAGAACGTGCCCCGCGCTGCCCCTCCCGGGGACACAGGGCGAACCCTGCGTGCACACAGGGCCAGACGGCAGCCAGGCGGGGTCATGGGAGCAGGAGTGGGGCTGCTGGCCACAGGGGCCTCCTCCCGCTTGGAGCGGGCCCTGATCAGCCACTCAGC
Source organism: Cryptotis parvus (assembly GCA_021461705.1). Taxonomy (NCBI): domain Eukaryota; kingdom Metazoa; phylum Chordata; class Mammalia; order Eulipotyphla; family Soricidae; genus Cryptotis; species Cryptotis parvus. Next base: position 15,354 of record JAJIBD010009240.1, read on the forward strand.
CACCAGAAGCACTTCCTGCAGGTCCCGGGACCCCTCCTCACTGCTCCTGACCCCCAGCCTTCTTCCTGCAGATGGCCAGCTCACCACACACACATGCACAGGGCGTCACCAAGCTGCTGTCCACTGCCTGCTGCTAAAGGTGTGGACGGAAAGCAGGTGTTCAGATAATGCCCTTTTTGTTCTTTCTGTTTGGGTCACACCCGGCAATGCTCAGGGTTACTCCTGGCTCTACATTCAGGAATTACTCCTGGCGGTGCTTGGGGGACCATATGGGATGTCAGGGATCGAACCGGGCTGGCTGCATGCAAGGTGAACTCCCTACCCGCTGTGCTATTGCTCCAGCCCCCCATGGTTTTTTTTTTTTTTTTTGGTTTTTTGGGTCACACCCGGCGATGCTCAGAGGTTAATCCTGCCTCTGCACTCAGGAATCACTCCTGGCAGTGCTCAGGGGACCATATGGGATGCCGGGGATCAAACCCGGGCCGGCATGGGCCGGCTGCATGCAAGGCAACGCCCTACCCGCTGGGCTATCGCTCCCGCCCCATGTTTTTTTTTTTTGTTCTGAGCTGGAGAGATAGTACTGTAGGGAGGTGCTGGCCATGTAGGCGGCTGGTGGCTGAGATCTGGAGACCCCAGGCACCATTTATAGTGGGTATTGCCAGGGGTCACTCCTGAGCACTGCGTGGTGTGGCCCAAGACCAGAACAACCAAAATTCTTGGTTCAACACCTCCCTCCACACGGTGAAGATAATGTCCAACGAAGCCATGACATCTGAGGACTCCTTTGACCGCTGGCCATGTGGCAGGTGGAGCTGTCCGAGACGGAAGCAGGGGCCATGCTGCGTGTGCCAGGCACACGGGGCCGGGCCCCATCCCAGGCACACCTGCCCCTGAAGGCCACCTGGAGCACCTGAGAACTGCAGGGCCAAGTGTGGCTGAGAATGTTTCCTGGCATTCCTGCCTGCTGGGAGCCCCAAAGCACAGTGGATTCCTGCCTCGGGGGTACAAGGATGGGAGTGGGGCCGGCGATAGTACAGCAGGTAGGGGATTTGTCTTGTCCGTTTGATCCCGGGATCCTGTAGGGTCCCCTGTGCACTGCCAGGAGTGATTCCTGAGCACAGAGCCAGGAGTAGCACCTGAGCATTGTCGGGTATGGCCCAAACCTCACCCGTACCCCCTGAGAAAGGAACAGGAAGGCGAGGGAAGAGCCAGAGGAGGTAGTTCAGGCAACCAGTGAGAGGAAAGCCCGTAGCATGAACAGCCATGAGAGGCCCAGGAGAGGTGAGTGGGGAGACAAACGCCAGGCACTGGGGCGACGGGCACACAGGCAGCCAATTGGGCGGGAGGTCAGGGACGCTGACGGGCCAAGTCCCGAGGGCCAAGGGTCTGGGAATCGATCCCAGGCACAGTGGAGTGTGGGTGGGGAGGGGGTGGAGTGCTCGCCTCTGATCTGTCGGAATATGCACAACAGTGTCTGGAAGTGTGGGCAGGCTTCCTCGGGGCTCTGCCCTTTTGCACAGGACCCCTCCAACCTGCCTGCCGCCACGCCCCCAGGTGCCCTTTAGAAGGGGCTGCGGTTACTCAGCCTGTGAAAGGCTCCTACCTGGGCAGGGCATCTGGGGTTGGGCAGAATCCAGCAGCTGGGAGCAGAAGGTGGCCCTGTCCAGCCCTGAGCACACACACAGACACACGTTTCCCCATACACACACAAGCATGTACACATACACGCACACAACATACATGTACACACATGCACAAGGCTTTCACATGCAGAGATGCACACACATATGGCCACAGGTGCACACACACAAGGCTTGTACACACACACACACACACACACACACCCTCTATGGCTCCTGGACGGAGTCTGAGGGAGGAGCCAGGGGAGGGACTGGCTGGGTGTGAGGAACGAGGAGAGGAGCCTGTGTCAGCGGAGTAGGAAGAGGGTCCCCTCTCCTTGGGGGGCTCCCGCACCAGGGCTCTGTGAGGTGGGCCGTCCAGGGCATGGCTTGGCCTTGAGGATGCTGGGCCCTGTGTGCGCCGGAATGGCACCTCGCCTAAGCCCCGCCCTGCTCACCCCCAGCCCTGCCTCCCGCCTCCCTGTGGTGTGACGCTTGCCCTCAGCACAGTCCTGTTTCTGAGAAGCGGGCACCTCCCGGGGGCGTCCCCGGCTGCCTCCCCTCGGTCCTGGGTCCAGATCTAGTTGGCTGCCTGCATCCCCCAGCCCCGCCCCCGCTCTCTCTGTCCCTGACTCTGCTGACCCACTCCACGACTCTGCAGCCCCCAGAGGCTGACCTCGCTACCAGAATCAAAGCCAGCCTGTCCTCTGGGCTTCCAGGTGGGTTTAGCCAATAGGCTGCCCTGGGCACAGCATCAAACCCAAGAGGAAGGAGAGAAGGGGCCTCCCTCCTCCCTGCTCTCCCTGTGGGCCCTCGGCTCTGCCGACAGTCAGTCCCTTCCCCTGGCCCATGAGGGGCCGCTATTCGTAGGAACAGACGGTGATGGTGTGGACTGTGGGGCATGCGCAGGAGGGATGGACATGGTGCAAACTGGTTGATGGTGGACGGTGACGGACAGTGCCTTTGGGTCCTGATGCGGTGCCCTCAGCCCCCCCGCAGGCTCTGTTCCTCTGCCAGCACCTGGACGTGGGCCTCCCGTCCCACTGCCCACACCATGCCTGTTCCTCACACCCATCTTTCCTCTCTGGCCCTGCCCACCTCCGCAGCCAACAGTCCCCAACACCCTTCCCGCACCCTGCCCCGTCCGAGGGTCTCTGCGCCACACAGCGCCGGGCACCCGGCTTGCGCCCGAGTCCTTCCTCCTTACCCACCCCCGCTTCCTGCCCGCCTGCAAACGCAGAAACTCCCCTACACGGTTTTGCCCGGCTTCCCTTCGTGATGGACTTTTCCAGGCAGTCCCTTGCCTCCTCCCGCTCAACCCGGGTGGGCCACACAGGGCTGGGGTGTGTGTGGTATTTGCGTCGCCACCCGCACCGGGGCCAGGCTGGAGAGCGAACACAGAGTGCAGGAATGTGCGCAGAGGAACAGGCGCACAGATGAGTGAGTGGGCAGGGTGAATGGGGGTCGCAGGGGATGACGGGAGGCGCGGGGGCTCAGGGCCCGGGGCAGGAGCGGCTCCGCGGCACCTCCCGCCGCTCCGCCCGAAACGCTGCGTGCGCCACCGACCCTTCCCGACAAGGATGCGCCTGGATTGGCCCGCGCGGGAACCCGGGCGCGCCCCGATTGGACCCGCTCCACGGCGCCGGCCAATCGTCGTGGCCGCTTTCCCGTAGTACCCGCCTCCCGCATTCCCGGGACAACGGACCGCGGACCCCGTCGTCACGGCAACCGCCCCAGGCCCGCCGGTCACCTGGGCAACCGTTCCCCGTTCCGGTTCGCCCTCAGCCCATCCCCGTCCCCCTGGCAACCGGCGCCAGACCCCGGCCCCGGCCCCTCGGCCCCCGTCCTAGCCCCGCGCCCCGGTGGGGTCCCGTCCCCGTCCTCCTGCGTGGGCGCGGCCGATGGGCAGCCGCGGGGCGCTACTCAGAATGCAGAGCATGTCCATGTCCTTGGCCGCGGACACCCTCCCGGCCCGGCCAGCCGGCGCCCGAGGCTCGCAGCCGAGCGCGCCATCGCGGCGTTCTGCCCCCAGCTCCGGGTCTCTGCTCCAAACCAGCCCGCGCCCCTTCCCATGGCCTGCGCTGCCCCTGTCCGCTACGGCTCCCCGTCGGAGCCCCCAAGAGCCCCTGCTGAGTCGCTGCAAAGCCCTGGGCCACTGTCCGTAAATGGCTGTCACTGGTCACTTATCAAGGCCATACCATTGGGGCGCAGGATGAAGAAGGGCCGAACAAGAGGCAATATCCGGGGTGGGCCCGCACCCTAGCGAAGACTCTGGTCCTGCCCTCCCAAGGCTGGGCAAGGCTGGGAGCGGATGCTTACATGGGCAGGGCTGGCACTCCCTGGCACCCCACCCCACTCTCCACCACAGGCTGGGGCAGCAGAAACTGGTGCGGACTTTGCAGGTGGGCTTCAGCCCGTTCACGGCAATTTGGGGAGCCGGAACCCAATCTGTTACTTCAGGTGTTCCCTGGACGCTGAGGCTTCAGGTCCAGCCCCTGGCTGCTGGAGAACTTGACCGTCCAAGATCTGTGCAGCCTGTCAGTCCTGAGGAGGACCCGGGTGGCTCCCTTTCTGGGGAGGTGGTCAGGTACCCCTATGCTCATGCTCAGGGCAGCATCCAGATAGAACTTTCTAGGCCTGGAATACAGTCATCGTGGACTTTTAAGTTGTAACTTAGGTCATTTTAATGAGGTCACACGCAAGCCGCAGGTTCCGATGTGGCTGCGGAGGCGCCTGCTGAGCTGAGTTCTGCAGGGGTCTGGGATGGGAAGGGCAAGGGTTGGGCCGCTCTCTGCAGGGGAAACCTGGAAGGGGGTGGGGACACTCAGCTCCCTCCAGCTCCAGGGAAGGGCAAGTGGCTAGTCTCCAAAGACAGTGCAGGCGCCCATGTGTCCACAAGCATGAGCGCAGGGCACTCACGGCCTGGCAGGATGCCGCCTGGGGTGGGCGTCTGTGAGGGCCAGCACTGGGGCACTCATGGCAGGACGATGGGCGTGGGCCCTACTCCAACAGGTCCTGCAGGAAGGCCCACATGTACTGGTGCAGGTCCTGAGCGTGGCTCTGTGGGATCCAGTGGCCTGCCCCGGCAGGACATGGGCTTGCAGCCGTCCGGGCACGAAGCGGCTGCTGATGGCCTCCACCAGCCCCTTTTCCATGTAGGGGTCCTTCTCCCCCCACAGCAGCAGGGTGGGTGTGGCCAGCTCCCTGGGGCTCCAGGGGGAAGTTCCTGTGCCAAGACGGGTGAAAGGAAGGCTGTGCCCCCACCAGCCCCTCGCCCGGGCTCCTGCCCACCCTGGGCTCTGCTCTCACCTGAAGAGGTTGCGGTAGTAGTTGAGGGGCCCGGTGAGGCCTCCCGGCTGTGAGAAGTGGTAGAGGAACGCCTCCAGCTCGCTGGGGGTCAGGTGAGGGATGCCTGTCTTGCGATGGGCGAGGGGTGTTCTTCAGGATCTGGGCAGACGAGAGACAGGGCTCTGTGCCTGGCCGCCTGCTGCCCACGAGCCCTGCCCAGCCTCCCCTGACAGCTGACCTGGAAGTCGGACATGGACAGCAACTTCTCAGGCAGCCAGGGCAGCTGGAACAGGAACATGTAATTGGAGCGGAAGAACTGGCTCCAGTGGTGCAAGGAGTAGTCTGCGGGGAAGCAGGGCAGGCGTGCAGGCGTGAGCGTCCTGGCACAGCTCCGGGTGTCCAGAGGAACGGGCCCCTTGGGCTCCTAGGACCCGCCATTCTGACACCAGCACCACTGAGCAGAGAGCAAGGGGACCCCGGTGGGGAGTCCTGGGGTCACGGCTGAGAATGCCACGGTTCATACTCGCCTGCCTGCAGGGGGCTGCCAGCCTAAGGTTGAAACAGTCAAGGACAGAAACAGAGCAAGGACAGATACAGAAGCAAAGCCAGAGAGAGAGAGGGGACGGGGAGGCAGGCAGAGCGCAGTGCACGACGGGAGGGCACACATGTGGGCGAGGGGCGCAGTGCACGACGGAGAGCGCACAGGAGGGCAAGGGGAGCAGTGCACGACGGGAGCGCGCAGGGTGGGCGAGGGGCGCAGTGCACGACGGGAGCGCGCAGGTGGGCGAGGGGCGCAGTGCACGAAGGGGCGCCGCAGGTGGGCGGAGGCGCAGTGCACGACGGGAGCGCCGCAGGTGGGCGAGGCGCAGTGCACGACGGGAGGGCACACACGTGGGTGAGGGGCGCAGTGCACGGACGCGAGCGCAGGTGGGCGAGGGCGCAGTGCACGACGGGAGCACACAGGTGGGCGAGGCGCAGTGCACGACGGGAGCACGCAGGTGGGCGGGGGCGCAGGGTACGATGGGAGGCGTACAGGTGGGCAAGGGGCGCATGCACGATGGGAGCGTGCTAGGTGGGACGAGGGCCAAGCGGGGGCAGAGCGCAGTGTACCACGCTCTGCCCAGTTTTGGCCAGCGGACTTGGATAGGTGTCTCTGGGCCCCTGCCTCAGTTTCCCCAGCTGGGAAACTGAGGGAAGTGAGGAGTGAGGAGTGCTTGCAGGTCCTTCAGCGTGGCTGCCACCCTCGAGGGAAGGAGGGTCACCGGCACCATGGGGAGCCCACGGGCATGGGGGTGGGGGGGGGTAGGTCTACGACTATGTCCGAGCCTCTGGCCACGAGAGGTGGCACACAGACTCCTGCCCCTTCAAGCAGGCACCCCATGCCCCTGGCACCCGATGGACGTACCTTGGTACACGGGCATGGGGGGCACCGCTGACCACGACCATGCGTTCCACGAGAGACGGGAAGTAGACGGAGAAGTTCCAAGCTACCAGCGCCCCAGTCGTGCGACACGAGGATGCACTTGGAGTAACCTGCGGGCAGTGCAGAGGGGCGCCAGCCCGGGCCAGGGGACCGCAGGGGGGCGGGGCCTCTGCGCGCACCCAGGCCCAGGATGGTGTCCCGGATGTCCGCCGACAGCAGGTCCATGGTATAGCAGTCCACCGCCTGGGGCGTCGGAGGGTCCATAGCCCCGCATGTCCACAGCCACCACGTGGAAGCAGCGCTGGAACTCCCGGAGCTGGTAGCGCCAGGAGAACCTGTTGGGCGGGCGCAGAGGCTGAGTCAGGGTCCGGGGGTGCAGCGCGGTCCCGCCCAGCGGGGGCCTGTGGGCACCCAACCTGCCCTGAACTTGGGCGACGAGGATGGGGAGTTTCCGGGGAAGGGCGAGGCCCAGGGCGGGCGCCAGGGTGGCAGCTGGCAGACCCCCCTTCGGGGAAGGGCAGCCCGTGGCAGGGGTCGCCCCGCTCCCCCGTCCATGCCGGGCGCAGGAGACGTACCAGTTCTCGGGGAAGCCGTGCAGAAAGAGCATGAGGGGCCCGTTCCCGCGGCCGGCCGAGACGTAATGCAGGCGCAGGCCCGAGCTCTGGGGGCGCAGGGGCAGCGTCTGAGACCCGCAGGGCCCGCAGGCGGCGGCCCTGCCCGCGCCCCCCAGGTGCTCACCTGCAGCGTCAGGCTCCCGTGCTGGCCGAGCGCGGGGTCGCGGAGGCAGGCGGGGGCGCGCGGCGCGGGCGGCCGCAGCGGCCGCGGCGCGGGCGGCACAGCACGTGGGCCAGCGCGATGCAGCTGTAGGCGAAGGCGGCCAGCAGCGCGGCGGCGGACACGGCTGACCACAGCGCGGCGCGCACCAGCGTGAGGCCGAGGCGCGAGGGCGCCAGCAACGCCGTCACCACCAGCTCGGGCATGGCGGCGCCGCCGTCCGACGGGGCCTCGGGGGGCGCGGCGGGGCGCTGGCCGGGGGGCCCAGCGCCGCCTTTGGTCTGGGGGTCCTCCGTGCCGTCGGGGCGGGCGAGGCGCGCGGAGGGAAAAGGCGGGCGGCCCGCAGCGACGGCGACACAGCGGTGGCACGACTCACCTGAGCACCTGGGACAGACGCGATGCTGGGAGGCCTGCGCGAAGAAGGCGGAGAGATGTAGGGTCCCACGGGGCGTGGCCGGGCTCGGGACGAGCGGTGGGCGGGGCCTCGGCCCCGGGGAACGCCCGATAGGTGGAGCCGCGGAGTTGGGGCGGGGCCTCGGCCCTGGGGTAGCACCGATGGGTGGAGCCGCGGGGTTGGGGTGGGGCTTCGGGGAATTGGGGTGGGAGCTCTGAAGGCTGGGGCGGAGCTTAGCCCCTGAGGGACGGCCTATAGGTGGAGCCTCGGGGGTTGGGGCGGGGCATCTGGAAGATGGGGCGGGGCCTATGGGAATGTGGATGGGGCCTCTAGCCCTGGGGCGTCCGATGGGCGGGGGCTTCTGCCCCGGGACACTAGGAGCGGGGTCTAGGCTTTACGGGGCCACACGAGAAGCAGGTTGTCTAGTTTGGAGGGAGATGGGGTTCTGGACACAGGGAAAGCAGAGCGGTCACCCACGGTGAAATGGACGCGGAGCAGAAACGGGATGCAACTGGGCAGATAGAGCTCGGTGTGGGCCAAGGCATTGGCTGGAGCACCGGACGGGAAAGGGCAGCGAGGGGTCTAACTTTGGGCCGCGGGTGCGAGGACTGGAGCAGCGCTAGGGCTGCAGGCCGGGCCCCCGCCGGCGCGGGAGGAGGCGGGCGCGCGGCCGGAAAAGGGAGGGGCTGGAGTGGGCAGTGCCCCGCTCGGGCCGTGGGCGTGGGGGTCGCCGCGGCTCCGGGGGGTCTCGGAGCCTCGGAGCTCCTGCCGCCGCCTCCCGGGGAGCCCTGTGCCTGCAGAGCGCGACCGGCCCTCAGGTCTCCTGGCCCGAGACCTCGAGCAGCGCCTGTCCGCAGCCCTGGTCTAAGGACCCGCTCAGTCCCGCGCCAGCCTCCGATTGGCCACGAGACCGCAGGCCCGCCCCCGCGTGGGCGTGATTGGAGGACGAGGCTCTGGCCGGTAGCCCGCGGGGCAGCGGGGTGGCAGGGCCCTGGAGCGCCTGGCACCTTCCTCTTCTGGTTCTTTACTGTGAATCACTTAACTCTTAGAACCCGAGAATCACATAACACTCAGAACCACTCCATTATTGCCACATACTGATAGGCCGAGACTCACACGAGGCGCCCCCAGCGACGGCGGGTTCTAGCCCTGGCCCGCCACCCCAGCAGTGCCTTGCAAGAAGCTAGAGGACCCCTACACCATGAGGGCCGCCATTTCCCACATCCGACTCCCTCTCTACAGAGCTCCACCCAGCAGAAGAGCTGATCACAGCCCGACTCGCAGAGGCCGTGCGGTTCATCAATAAATGCACAAGATGAGAGGCGACTACAAGAGCATCCCACCCGCACGGCAGAGCCTGGCAAGCTGCCCGTGTCATATTTGACATGCCAAATACCAGTAACAATTATAGACCTCATTCCCATGACCTGATGGAACGGTTTGAGGCTCTTTATGTTCCTGGAGCTAGCAGATGCCCTTGGGCTACACTATGTGGAGATGTTACTGGTGCCGCCCAATCGATGATCAACAGGAAGACAGTGATACTGATAGGCCACGCACCTGAAGCGTTGTGCCTGCAGGACAGCAGCTTCTTGGAGCAAGCACGCAGGCCCAGGCTTCTTGCAGTCTTCTGAGGGTTACAGGGCACCCCGGGCTCTGCTCTGCTCCTGGCACCACCACCGCCCTGCTTTTAGGTTAGCTTTCCACCAGAGACCTCCAGTCCTCCCTTGCGGTGAGCTTGTGCTGTGCAGCTGGCTAATGTCCTGTCCTGGGACCATTACGAAGGGGCGAGTGGTTTATGCGGTGTGGAGGGGCAGCGGTTTGTGATTCCCTCAGCCAAAAGTGCACGGAGCGAGCAGGGATCTACGGTGGCATCACTGGTGCGTATAAAGGTTCCTTCGCCTGTTTTTTTTTTCCTTTTTTGGGTCACACCCGGCGACGCTCAGGGGTTACTCCTGGCTCTGCACTCAGGAATTACTCCTGGTGGTGCTCGGGGGACCATATGGGATGCCGGGATCGAACCCCGGCATGGACCGCCGCAGGCAAGGCAAACGCCCTACCCGCTGGGCTATCGCTCCAGCCCCAATTGCCTGCTTTTCTGACAAGATTTTGAATCAAAGTTTTGGCTTCAAACACTGATTACACCGTTTGCCCTCAAACAAAAGGACAACAGTCAAATCTATTATTTTAGATTCAGTACAAATGTTTATTTTTGCAATGAGATTGCACACACACACACACACAAAAACCCTTTAGTATATAAGTGAAAAGTCTACGAATTCCCTTCTACAAATGTCTAGTGTTTAATACAAGTTTCAGGTTCACTGACATAATTATTGGCCAAGCGATCCGTGCATACAGTACAGTGGGGGCAGGCACCTCTTACTCCTGTATAGGGTGACAGTAGGGGACTATGGGCAGGGGCCCTGGACTTGGGGGCTTGGGGATGAATACTGGGAAATGGCCGGAGAAGTGTCAGTCCAGGTTCTAATCGCATCCCAGTTTGAGAGACAGGGCAGATACAGCCACTTCCTCAGCTCCGGGTTTAGCCAGGCCGGGGAAGTTTTCTCAACAGAATATGGAAGCGGCTGATGGGGCTGACGGGCACTGGGAGCAGCCAAGGAGGCTCGTACGGTCACCTTTGAGCCAGCACAGTGGTCAGGGTCAGTTGTGGCGGCGGCAGCGGTGGAGCTCTAGCATCCAGGATGCTAATGTGCATCCTCCCGGGTGGCCTGACAATTCCTGAGCAACTACACCAACAGGGCCCATCTCGGTGAGTAAGAACAGGAAGGCTCCCCATGCCATCAGCTGTCTCTGCATGGGCCGCAAGGAAACTCGCCCGATGCCCAGGGGGTCACTCTGGGGCAGACACTGCCCCTGCTTGGTCGCCACACCGGGCAGCTCACAGGCAGGGTGGCAGGGCAGCCACCGGGCGGGCTTGGGACAGGAACGTGCACACCTGCACGGAGTGGGGGGGGGAGGCTCCTGTTTTGGGGGAGGTACACGTACAAAGAAGATCTGGTTAACCCTGAGCTTAAATGAAAGGAGGGCCAGGGAGGCGCGGTTCGGCGCACGCCTCTGGGCGCAGGGGAGGGCGCTGGGAGAATACTGTCTGGAGCCCCGTTGGGCTCGCCCAAGCAGGCTCCACAGGAAGAGCGGGAACCCGGGCTCTGCTCACGGCTCAGCTCAGGGTGGGCGGCGCTGCCCAAGGATGGTGATCTGGGACAGAGGTGGTCTGAGGTCCGGGGGTGGGGCAAGAGCCCCCCAAGCCCAGGCAACAGGTGGTTCACAAAGAAACGTCAGGGAGACGCCAGCATTACAAAAGAGAGATGTGTTTATTCCATGATCAGTACAGACCAAATGCATATTCACCGTCCAAGTCAAACCAGTGAGTGACTCCAGAGTTTGGCCAACACTGAGGCACCGGCGTCGCGGTGGAGAGTGGGCTCTCACGGCACGCTAACCTCACCTCGGGCTCCGATTACCAAATTAAAAAAAGGGGTGGGGAAGGGCAGCCGGCTGGCAGGACGAGTCTGTGGCCCCGGCACCCACCTTGTCCCCCGGCCCTTGTTTCCTGGTAAAAAAAAACAAAACAACAAAACACTTGACTTTAAAAAAAGAAAAAAAAAAAAAAGCCAACAAACGGGTGGGGAAGGGGGAGAGAAAACGTAGCTTTCTGGTTTATAATTAAAAATAGACTAATAAAGGTTGAAACTGAGTAAAAATATAGGCAGGGTTTTTTTTTGTTTTGTATTTTTTTGTGTGGGTTTTCTGAGTTTCCTTTTACACCAGTTTGGTGGAGTCACCGACAGACTTCAAACAAAGACGCCCACTACGTTCACTGCACAGGACAACCACGGCCCACACACTGCCACGGCGGAGGGAGCCACCACTCCAGAGGAGACCATCGCACCTTTCCGGAGAGAAGCAGTGCCAGTGTGTCTGGAGAAGAGTCAAAAATAAAATAGAATCCAGCAAAAAATATATATATAGGGGGAAAAAAAACCAACACAAAACAAAACAAAACCAAAAACCCCAGAACCACAGGAGGGGAGGAAGTGACTTTGGTTGGTGGCCTCGCTCACTGGCGGGGCCGGCCCACGCGTGACAGTCGCCTCACTCCGCATCGCCGTGGACACACACACCTCCACGGCACTATTCCCTTTTGCACAAGCAAACACTTACAGAGAGCGGCTCTCAATTAAAGGCTTGTGGGGAGGGCGGGGTGGGGTCTGTTCAAGGCAAAGTCAGTGCCAGCTGGGGGTGAGCCGGTGCCCCGCCCGTGGCAGCTACTGGGCGCCACAGTGGTGGCAGGGCCGTGGGGGTGACCCCGCGGGCAGGACGTCACAAACGTCATTTTCGTAGGGACAGGAAACCAGTCACGCGGCGGCAGCGTCCTGTGTACACTGTGCAGACATTTGGCGGAGAGAAGGGCCCGTCCCAGACGCGGGGTGCGGGCCCTGGCCGGCACTTGCTCGTGGCGGGGCGTGCTCTGAGCTGACGTCCGTGAGGGCGGCGGGTGGAGGGACGTCTGCTGGCTGTAAGGCAGGCAGGCTCCGCCATCTCTAGCTGCCCGTCAGGCCTGCCCCGGGCGCAGCATGCAGGAGCGCCAGGCCCGGACACAGCCCTGGCCGTGGCTACTGCCACCGCTAACACTATGGAGAGTCAATGTTTTGCCAGAAAATCAAAGTCAGAAGTCACCGAGGTGCTCTCAGAAAAGATTCTCTTCAAATATGGACAGCAGATCACTCTGGAAATTCATGTCAATCGTAGCTGCCATCTGGAGGGCGAGGAGGGGAGGGTAGGAGTGAGGGGGGCAGGGCCGCGGCCACGGAACCCGACTCGCTCCCACCGCGCCTCACCCACCGCTTCCCGCGCCTCCGCTCCTGCTCTCGCTTCCGAGCCAGCTCCCGCTGCTGGTCCAGCATGGACTGGGGCTGGGAGCTCTGGGCCTGTGGGGCGGCTGCAGCCGCCTGCTCCTGCCGCTGCTGCTCCTGCCGCTGCTGCTGCTGCTCCTGGCGCCTGCGCACTTCCTCGTGGGCGCCGGGCCTGCTCCAGCGCATCCTCGTCCTCTCGGCTCCTGAGCAGAGAGCAAGGGGGGCCTGTCAGGCTGCCTGCACGCCGCGCTGCCCGCCCAGCCGCCCAGGGCCCGCTCCCCACCTCATGCGCTCCTGCCGCAGCCGCTCCTTCTCCTTCTCCGCGTGCTCGGCCTGGGCCTTCAGGGCCTTCTCCCGCTCCTCCTTCGCGGGCGGCGCGGCGGAACTGCTCGAAGCTGTCACTGGACGACTTGGCGGTGGACGAGGGGGTGGTGGGGTGCTTCTGCACCAGGCTGGCCCAGGAGCCCATGTTCTTGATTTTCAGGTCCTGGGACAGGGTGGCAGCAAGTGAGGAGCCTGGAGTGGGGCGGGTGTGGCAGGCGGGAGGGGCACAAGCTTACCTTTTGGGGGCCACAGGTGTCTTGGGCTCCTGCTTCTGCTTGTCCTTGTCAGGGCCCCTGGTGGGGTGCGTCTCTGCTCGGGGGCGGATCACTGGCCGCCCTACTTCCACGGGCTTCATCTCAGGCCCTGGAATACACAGACCTATGGGCCTGGGCCCCCTCCCGCGGGCCCTCCGTCCAGTGCAGGCCTGGGGCGGAGACGGCACTCACGCTGGGGCAGGTGGACGGGGCCTTGATGCTCTCGGGATGCTTGGGGGCTCTTGCCGCAGCGAGGGGCTGAAAGGCTCGCTGCGGACGACGGGCGAGTGGGTCTTCTCCTCCTTCACCACCACCAGGGGCTGGGGCTGGACCACAGGGCGCTACGCAGCTCCTGCGTGGGCACAGGCACCACAGCTGGTGAGGTGGGCGGGCGCCCCCAACCCTGGCCCCACACCGTCTGGCCCCCGCCTGCCCTGTACCTGCTTTTTAGGCTGCACATTTTGCTGGGGTGGTGAGTGGTGAGTGAGGCCCTGGAACGGTGGCATCGGGGAATGTATCATCAGTGGGGACGGGGGGCTTCTCGGAGGTGACCTACAGGAGGGGAGAGGGCAAGGTTGAGTGAGGGGTGCAGAGGAGCTCGCCTGGAGGTGCTCAGGAGGTCTCTAGAGCCTGCAAGCACATTGACAAGTTCTACAGTGTAGCTTGAGTTACACTGGGCCAGTGAACTCCCAGGGGCTGGGTCCCATGCTCAGAGTCCCAGATGGCCAGCGTCAGCGTGACAGTCCCAGAGACCCAGTGTCAGGAATGCCTGGTGTCAGCAGTAGTCACAAACGCTAATATCAGTGTCAATGCAAGCACCTGAAGGGAAACTCAGGGAGGGCACCTGGGTGACGCCTGGCCCCAGCTGAGAAGCCCAAGGCGCTCGGCGCAGAAGGGCTCCAGGGCCATGGTGCCTGCAGGCCTCGCTGAGAGCCGCTGGCGGCGGCACCTTCTGAGGCCAAGTCCAGGGGTCAGAGTGGGGCTTCAGCCGGAGCGCTGGTTCCTGGGAAAGGAGCGTGGCCAGGCCCAGTGGGGGCAGGGCACTTGCCTACTATTGCACTCGAGCCCGAGCCTGGCCAGCTCCACGGGGACAGGGTGTAGGACCCGCGTGCCGAGAGCAGGTGCGGCTGCCGAGACCTCACTCCTCAACCTGTCTCTCGTCACCTCCCGGGAAGGCGTGACATGGCCTGGAAGGGGTAACCTCAGCACGCAAGTGACGCCTAACACACAGCCCAGGGGCCCGTGGTGGGCACTCACCAGCCGAGTAGGGGTCCGATTTGTGGTGCCGGGCGAAGGGTGGTGTTGGATGACTTGCTGTGGCTTGGCAGGCTGCGGCGGCGGCTGCTGGCCGGGCGGCGGGTGGGGTGGCTGCTGGCGGGTGGCGCCTGCGGCTGTTGGATGTGCGTGGGGAACGGCAGTGCCTGCATGTGCACGGCGCGGGGCTGGTGCGGCTGGGCGGCTGTGGCTGGGGCGGCGGTGGCGGCTGGAGCTGCTGCACAGAGGGGTGTGGTGGGGCGGCAGGGGGCGGGGGCTGGGACTGCACCTTCACGGAAGGGAGTAGCGGGGCGGGGGCTGCACCTTCTGCAGCTGCTGCAGGTACAGCTGCATCTGCATGGACGTGAGGGGCGGGGCAGGGGGCTCCTCGTCCCTCCTGCAGAAGCACTTGGGGAGGCTGCGGGAGCATGGGTGGTTGGGTCAGGGCAGGGGACACAGCTGGGGCCGGGCAGGCTTGGGGGGGCAGGGGGCGGCTCGGTTGCTGGGCCGTGATGGTTGCTGGGGCAGCGCGTTGTGCAAAGCTGCAAGGAGGACCACGGTGAGGGAGGCCCAGGCCCGCGCACGTGTCCCCTCCAGCCCGGTGCCCATCCCCACACTGCCCCACCCACCTGGAGGCCTCTCACACCAGGCTGGGCTCCCACATCTTTGTGTCCTATAGCCCCCCAGCACACAACTACGCCCATGAGGCATATATGCCACGTGTCAGGTCTACGCGTGTCACGTGTATTTGCCTGTGTACATATGGACGTGACTCCCGGGGTACAGTGGCCAGAGCCCCCCGCCCCACTCCTCCCCCAGCTCACCTGGCGGGGAGACCACCGCGTGCTGGTTGAGATGAGGCGGAGTGCTGTGCTCGGGCGCGGGGAGGTGTGGGGCAGCCTCGGGGCTGCGGCAGGTGGAGGATGGGCTGCGTGGAAGTGGCTGATGGGGTCGAAGGCGCTACCCGGGAGCTGGGGCTCCAGCATCGGGAACCTGGGTGGCCATGAAGGGCGGCGAGGGCTTCATGCTGGGCGCCGCCTGCTGCGGCAGCGAGGGTGGGGTGGCGGTGGTGGCGGCTGCTGCGGGGGCTGGGGTGCTGGGGAGCCGCTGGCTGCTGGGGGAGGTGGCGGGGGCTGCTGGGGTCCGGGGGCGGGACCGGCTGCATCTGCTGATGGTGGTGGTGATGGTGCTGTGGACAGACGGACACAGTGGCTCACAGGCCGAACCTACTGGCCGGAACCAGGGTCCCCCGGGGCACCCACGTACCTTCTTCTGCTCCCTCCCAGGGTGCCCCTTCTTTTGACTTTGGAGCCATGTCTGCAGAGGAAAAGAGAAGGTGGTGAGGGTGGGGGGGGGGAGGAGGGGAGAGATCCGTGAGCCGCAGTGAGGAAGGAAAGAATGGGGTGAACTTGAGGGAGCAGGGCAGGGGTCCCCTCCCCCCGCCCGACGCCCTCGACACCCCAGCCTGCTTGTTTGAAACAAGTGACGCCCCTGCTACAGTCACATCCACCGAACCGACGAGCAGTTGAGCCCCAGTTTGTTAAAGCACCTGGCCCAGGTCACAGCTTTGAAGGCGTAAGCGGTGCATGCCCCCCCTCAATACTGCTCCAGGGCCCACGCGAGCCCCCTCCCAAAAGCAGAGAGGCACAGAGTTGGGTTGAGGCCAGAGCCATGGGCAGGTGACCAGCAGGCAGGGAGGGAGGGCCCCGTGTGAGCATGAGAGGGAGCGTCACCGACAGCCCACGGAGGCAGTGGACAGTGTGCTAGGGGCAGAGCATGTGGTCTCTGCCTGGATCCTTAGGTCCCATGGCTCACGGCCACTGTTCGTGTCAGCTTCTGGCCCCTCAGCCCCTGCTCCAGGGTCATGCCAGGGGCTTGGCGGTGGGACCCCAGTGCCGGCCAGACTGACTGCCCAGAGCTCTCATGACCTGAGATGCCCCGACCTCCTTCCTGGCAGGGCACTCCTCTTGTTCCTGGTATTGGGGGTGACTTGTTTGGCCAAAGAGAGCCCCCACCCCCGTCACTCATAGCTGCTTGGGGAGGGGGCCTAAAGGTGCATGCAGTGTGCCACCAAAATGAACAGAAGGGGTCTCGTGCCCCGTGTGCTCACCACTCCATGCAAGACAAGACAGTGACAGAGCACAGCAGCGAGACACGCCCTCAGACACATGCACCAGGGCCTTGGTCCGCCCAGCAGCCCCAGGTACGGGGCTTGGGGTTCAAGCACCAGGGATGGACCTTCGGGAGAGTGAAAGAGCGAGACACGGGCTCCGTGTGACCCGCGGGGCATGCGACACGGCTGCACAGAACATGGTGCCCTGGGAGACGGCCAGGACAGGCCCTCGCCCAGCCCGGATTCATTCTGGCAGAGGCCGGGGACAGCTGCTGCACATCAGGCATGCCCGAGGGCGTCTCTGGGAAGGAAGCTCGGGACAGGGAAGCAAGAGGATGTGTGCGTGCGTTGCTGGGTCTGTGTGGGGGGGCGGGTGTGGATGGCCCAGGCTGTGGCCTTTCCCCTCAGCAATGGGGGCCGGAGCCTCTCAACCCTCACTAAACTCCAGGACTGCGAGCAGAGGGCGCTCACACCAAGACTGCGCGGACGAAGTGGGACCCAAGACTAGGGTGGCGGAGTGGGGACAGCGTCAGAAGACAGACGGGAAGTGAGTGCACAGCTTGACACACCAGCCCAGACACCCCCACACAAAACTCTCTAGAGAGGGTTACATGAAGATGGCCTCAAGAACTGTGTGATCTTTATTCCATGAAAATCTTGAACTCAACACAAAGTTTGTCTTTACATAGGATGGTAATTGTACAAAGAATTAAAAAAGTCTCGGAAGCTCTGATTAAAACACTGATTCCTCCCAGCCCCTCCCCCCCACCGGACTCAAGGGAAGGAGACAGGCTGGAGCGAGGGAGGCAGAGGTGTGGCCCCCTCAATCCAGCTGATGGGGCTGTCCCCGCACCCCTCAGACAAGGAGGTGCTGCTCCCTGCAGGGGCCCAGGGGGCAGCGCGGCTCAAGGCCCTCCCGAGTTCTCTGCCAGAAGGAAGCCCACAGCCAGAGGGGGTCCCTGACAGGGGAACCAGGAGACACATGGTGGGCGTGAAGCCCCCAGCCCTGGCCAGAGCAAGCTGCACTGGGACCCCGAGCACGAGCCTGACGGTGGCCCCCCCAAGTTCTCCAGTGCCACTGGAGGGTTGCGGGAGGCCCAGCTAGAGCCCAAGGCCCGGCAGCGCCTTCCTCCTCACGCCTGCTTCCGGCTCTGGCAGTCGGCAGCCGTCCTTAAGAAGCACACACAACTACACTTTGTGGAAAAAAAAAAGCTCCCTACGACACAGGCGCATTTCTCGGGGAATTTTCATGCCAGGCAGTTTGTCGCTGGGATGCTGGATTCGTGACCAAAAAGGACCGAGAGCTATGCTTCCAGTCAGCGAGTCTCTGCCTGCTCCGCGCCCGAGGCCAGGTCCGCCGCCTGGGGGGCTGGAGACTGGCAGGCCCTCCCCTGGCGGCCTGGGGTTCCCAGAGCTTGCTCCTGCCCATGAGCCAGGATCTGACCCGCTGGGGCAGGGGCCAAGTTGAGGGGCCAGATCAGCTGGTGTGGAAGCTGCCCTGCCAGGGCAGTCCTTTCTCCAAGGGACTCTAGGAGAAGCCAGAGGAGCTGGGAAGGGCCCCAGCAGCCACATGGGACCATGAGGACGGAGAAGGGCTGGCCACGGGCCTCAGAGGCGCCTCCTCAGCCCAGGAGAGCTCAAGACTCGAGTCCCAGCGTGAGGGCAGGGCGCAGCACCGCGAGGATGGTCACGGCCTTCCCCTTGGGGGAAGGGCACCCACCCGGCCCACCCGACGGCCAGGGAGGCTGGGCGGGGCTGCCGCAGCCTTTCCACGGAGCCCGCCCGCAGCCCATGTGGCGCAAGCGCTGCGGGCCAGGCAGCCTTCCCGGAGGCGGGACTAGGCGTGTGCGGCTGGACAGGACTAATCCCCGGGGACAGGCCCAGGGATCTGAGCAATTCCATAACTTGATGGAGTCCTGTCCCTTTCACGGAGGAAAATGGACTTAAGCTATAGCTTGCTGGGAAGGAATCTGGAACTGAAGACGTTTTATTAAGAGTCCGTGTCCAGTGATTAGGCGGGACCTACATAGAGGGAGAGAGAAACCAGTGTGAGAGAGATGGTGTGGAACGCAGCGTTCAGTCACAAGAACAGAAGCAGATTGAGCCAGCCTCCTGCGCCCTGCCTGCCCAGGGTGGGCGGGGACAGACCCCTACCAAGAGGAAGGGCTCCACACACGTGCACGCCAAGACCCTGCGCTCTGGTGGTCATGGGCATCCCGGAAGGGTTCCACTTCACCTCGGAGTGCCTCGCCCCTGCAGACTAGCCCATGTGGTCTCCAGGGCTCCACACTTACTCCCGGGGCTTCCCTGCACATGTAAGCGGGCCCCAGTACAGACCCTCGCCAGAAAAGGAAGAACCAGCCAGCGACACAGTTGGGTCAGGGGTGTTTGAGGTCCCTTCCCCGCAGCAGGGCAGAGGACTGCAGCTGCTCCTGCCAAGAGCGCATGGGAAAAGCCCGCCTGCCCTGGGAGGGGTCTCCCCTTCCCCAGAGGAGGAAGCGGAGGCTGCTTGGTTGGGAAGAAGGCCCCACGGCCCTGCCCGCACTCTCCAGCGCGCAGCATTCCTCCCCCGACTCTGAAGCTGAAGAGCCACGTGCCACAGGCCTGGGAAAGGAAGCTGGAGACAGAAATAGACCACTGCTCCTGCTGCCCAGCGCCCCCTCTCCTGGGACCACTCAACCACAAGTCCAGCCCCACCCACACAGGAGAGATATGGAGGTCAGTCGTGGGCCCAGAAGAGCTGGGAAAAGCTCTCGTGGGCACAGGCTGCCCAGGAGCCGGGAATGACCCCAAGCCAAAGTTCAGCTGGACTCTGACTCGGCTGGTCAGCTGAGGGGCAGCCTGTGTTCTCTGCCGCCTCAGACCCCCCGCCCCAACTGAGATGACGGGGTTTGAAAAGGCCAGGGCTGAAGCGCGGAGGAGCCCCACAGAGCCCGGGAAGAGGGGTGAGCGCCGCTGCAGCAGCTCAGACGGGGGCGGCGTGGGCCTTTCCGCCAGCGTGGCTGTTCCCAGGAATCTCAGATTACTTGTTGCACAATCTATCCACTTTCTTTAAAGGGGAAATGTGAAAAAAAAAATAAAGGAAACAATAAGGTCGGCAGCACACAGAGCTGCTGGCGATGCTGTCAGCTGGCAGGGCCGGCCCATGACAGGAGCGAGGGAGAGGCGTGAGGACATCAGGAATGGCTGCACGGGGCACACACCACGGGGCCCAAGGCTGAGTCAAGGCTGAGCTGACACTGCAAGAGAGGAGCCCAGCTGCCACCGGGAATGTCAATTGGGCTCAAGAATGCAGCCATTCACTCCCTGCTGGAGGAAACGGGCCTGGCCAGCCCTTCCTGGCACCCCCTACTGACTGATAGGGCTGGCACAACAGGCCCCAGCACCCCGCCTGCAGGAAGAACCAGACACACAGCTGTCCCCACTCCTCTGCACGGGACAGACAGAGGGGGCCCCGGAGAGGAAGCCGTCCCCGCCTCGACTGTCACACGTAGTAGCAGGGCCAGGCCTGCAGAGCCGTCACGGAGAGTCTTAGAGCGAACGCCAAGACAGGTCTGCGAGAACATGCTGGGGATCTCTGCTGCCCACACCCCCCATAACGCAGCTGGCCTCAGCCTACCCTCCACTGCGAGGACGAAAGGCCCCACCACTTCACGACGGGGTGCTCTGCTCTCTCCCCAGACTGGGAGGGACCGGAGAGACTAGCCCCAGTGGGGCCTCCTCCTGCCTCCCCTCTGCTCAGAAAGATGGATTAGCCGTGGGTGGGGAGAAGGTGGGGCCCCAGAGGAGGCAGCCCGGTGAGAGGCTCCCGAGCAGGCCGGTGTGACAGGAGACCCCAGGGCCCCAACAGGGGCCAGTTTCCCCCCGCAGCCCATGCCCCACCCCTGCCCCAAGCAGGGGCCACCTGCCATGCTGTGAGGACAGGCAGGGAGCCCAGCGCATGCCAGGGATGGCCTCTTGGGTCTCGAGCAGGCGGGACACGGCACGGAGCGGCGCCGCGCGAGGTGTGCAACAAGGTGCTCAAGCAGCGCCTGACCTGTTTCAGAGTCTTCGCTGTCAGAAGAGCTGGACTCGCTGGTGCTCTCCGACTCCGAAGACGAGAAGCCCTTCATCTTGGAGGAGCCGGCCATCACGTCCACTTTCTCAGCTGCACACAGAGCAATGGGACAGTGTCAGACCCCAGATGACCACCCGCCCGAACGCACGAGGCCATCTCTGCCTCCAGAAAAGAGGCGGCCCCGGCGCTCAGAGCACCCCCCACCAGTGCCCTTCACCCTGTGGCCGGCCCCAGGCACCTGCTGGCTTCCTCTTCTTCCGCAGGCAGGAAGTGACGTAGCGCTCGAGCTCGCGCAGGGGTGGAGGGCTTTAGCGTCTCGAAGTCGATCTCGATCTCGTCGGGGTTGGAGTTCTTGAGGCGGGGCTCGCGCGACTGGATGATGTGCACCACGCGGCCCAGCTTCTCGCCCGGCAGCTTGTTGATGTCCAGGCTCAGCTGCCGCTTCTCCTCGTACGACATGGGCTTGCACTTGTCCTCCTCCTCCGACTCGCACGCGGGCGGGGGCTTGTTCTTAGTGGGTGCCGGCTCCTTCTTGCTATGAAGCGACCATGGGACAGTGTCAGTGGGGAAGGGGCTGGGGTCTCTGCAAGCCGCAGGCTGCCCCTCTCCCCACCCCACCCCAGCTTTGGGGCCACAGACCTGGCGGTGCTGTTGCTGCTGTTGTTTTTCTTCGTCTTTTTTGGGAGGAAGCTCCTTGGCTTTGCTCTTCTTGCTCTCCTCCACCTCCTCTTTCTTTTTGTGCTTTTCCTTTTTCTTTTCCTTCTTGTCTTTCTCTTTTTTCTTTGGTTTGTTTTGCTGGGGCTGGGGAGAGGGCTGCGAGCTGCTCGTGCGGCTTTGAGCTGCGGAGCAGGAGGACGACAGAGCCCGCCCGTCACTCTGGGGTGTGGGTGCAGCCCGCCTGCCCTCCAGAGCAGGGTCAGTCCCCACGCCCAGTCATCACCTGCTCCTGGAGCTCAGCCAGCCGCTGGGCACGCTCCTCCTCTGAGTCGTCGGTGGAGCTGTCACTGTCGGAGGAGCTGTCACTGCTACTGTCGCTGGACGAGGGGCGGCCACCTTGGTGGGAGGCGGCACGGCTGGGGGAGGACACCGCCACCACGGGCTCCTCAGGCTCGTCCGGCATCTTGGCAAAGCGCATCTCGAACACATCCTGGGGGAAGCCGGGCCGTGAGGGCTGTGAGCCCCAATAGCCCTTCTAAGGCACCCTCCCAGTCCACGCTTGAGAGCTGGCCAAGGAGAGGCATAGGGCAGAGGGTGGCTCAGGCGCGGACCCCATCGGGACCCCAGAGTTCACGCCTATAGGAGCAGTACAAGGCGGACGGGTACCTGCCCTGCAGAACCGAACGAGTGGCCCAGTGGGGTGGGCTGGACCCATGCTGGCCAGGGGAGCCCACCGACAGGTGTCTCTGCCAACAGCTCAGCCTCTTCCCCGTGTCCCTCCCCTCTCGGTCACCCAGAGTCTGGGCTGTTCACCCCAGCAAAGGCGCAGCCAGTTAAGGTCTTCGGCGCTACTGACCCCATGAGAGTGTCTGAGAAAGGCTGACCTTGTCACAAGGACAGCCCTCCCCACAAGTCTCAAGTGAGTGGACTGAGGGGTGGGCTGGACTGTGTCTCTTTGGCTCCTGGTCCCTAGGTTTACACACCAAGAAAGACAGAAGGCAGGGAAGGTCCCCTAGTTCCCCTGCAGTGTATGGTGATGAGCCTGGCCACAAGGCCCGGAGTGTCTGGACTCTGCTCTTGGGGGATACCTCAAGTGACCACAGGCCCCCTTTTTGTCCTTCTAAATTCTGAGGAGGTGGGTCCTATTCTACACCGACCCGGGAGAGCCTGGGGAGAGGACCTGCTTGGCAGATACCATCTCTTCCCTGCAGGAGGCGGCACAGTGGCCTCCCTGAAGGCGAGGACCTTGTCTGGTCCAGGCTGGATGCTGGAGCTGATGTGCAGAAAGTCCCGGGGCAAAACATCTCGCAGCCTCCTCCACATCTGGGTATGGCTCACCCCATTCCCAGGAAGAGACAATCAGAAAACTCACCAAGTGGAAGGGGTGCTGGAGAGATAGCACAGAGGGGAAGGTACTTGCCCTGCCCGCAGCCGACCTGGGTTCCATCCCTGGTTCCCTGAGCGACCCGTGAATGTAGTAAGCCCTGAGCAATGCCTGGTGTGGTCTCAAAACATTTAAAGAGAGGCAGAGATCTTTTGAGATGGACTATGAACATGCTGTCTGTGTTATCTTTTGGATAGGAACAGCTCAAGATCGCCAACTTAGGTGCTAGCACTTAAGGGCTTCAAACTTAATTAGCACAAGAGCAAAGGCAGAAAGAAGCTCCCTGCAGGCAGACACCTGGGGCACACTGCCACCTAGTGGCCTTATTTGAAAATTGCCGTAAAATGAAAGGAGACTTGATACAAAAGCAAATGTCTAAGGGATAAAACCCTCCCCCAATAACAGCAAAAGCCGAAAGCCAGAAAATGAAAGTAGGAAACCCGCAGCAGAAATGAAGACCTTGGGGGTGGGGTGTGGAGAGAGTACTGAAGGTTCCATCACTGGCTTCCCATAGGGGTCCCTCCGCCCTGCCAGGTGTCAATTCCTGAGCATGGCTTGGGCGCGGCCCCAAGTCTGAAGAATGCAGCCTGAGAATGCATTCAGGACAAAATCCAGGGAAATTTGTCCCATTCACACAAACGCTCCCCACGCAGGCACCACCCACCTGGCAAGCCCAACCAGGCTTCTCAGGGGGTCTGGAAGTGGTCAGCACTGGGCAGCCTGGTGGGAGGAAGACCACCTAGTGCTGGCAGGGCCTAAGTCCCAGGATAGTTACAGGGGACCCAAAACCCACACTGAGATGTCATCTCCTCAGTCCACACCTCGGGCCCCCAGAGCCAAAGAGAGAAGTTTGGAGTTTATATCTTGTATATACAATTTGTAACAATAAAAAGCAGATGATAAAAGTACTGAACACTGACTTTATTACCCATTTTCAACGTGAAGGTTTTTTAGTGTGTCAAAGATGGAACCCTGATCTGCACAAGTAAGGCATGTCCTCAGCCAAATAAATGACACCCCTGTCGGGCTTAGAAACCAGAGAAGGGGCCGGAGCGATAGCCCAGCGGGTAGGGCGTTTGCCTTGCACGCAGCCGGCCTGTGCCGGCTTGGGTTTGATCCCGGCATCCCATATGGTCCCCGAGCACCGCCAGGAGTGATTCCTGAGTGCAGAGCCAGGAGTAGCCCCTGAGCATCGCCGGGTTTGACCCAAAAGGACAAAAAAAAAAAACAAAACAAAAAAAAAAAAAAAAAAAAAAACCCAGAGAAGGCTGAGGACGTAGCTGCTGCCCGCAGCCGGGCAGGTGTGGTGTGTGGCCCTGAGTCCTGGCCCTGGTGCTGTGTGTCCATCCGGCGCAACGACAGGCGCCAGAGCTGGAGGAGCCCACAACTCAGGCTGAATGGGCGCAGCCCACTGCTCAGCCCAGGGCACCTTCAGACCTCTGCAGCGCGGCTGCTGGAAGTGTGCCCGCCAACCTCAGACAGGCGCGCGTGTGCACGTGGGCAACACGAGCACTCCAGCCCCGGGAGCCCGGAGGCGAGGACACAGGCGGCTCTGCTCACAGCGC
The DNA here is from genome assembly GCA_021461705.1 of Cryptotis parvus. Taxonomy (NCBI): domain Eukaryota; kingdom Metazoa; phylum Chordata; class Mammalia; order Eulipotyphla; family Soricidae; genus Cryptotis; species Cryptotis parvus. Next base: position 39,337 of record JAJIBD010009240.1, read on the forward strand.
AGATCTGTTTGCTCGCTCCCTCACGGAAGGCCGGTTTCCAGGAGACCTTATAAGCACCGCCCCCTTTCCTTTCTGAAAATGGGGTAGAAGAGGAAGTGGGAGTCTCAGAGCACGGAGAGAAGTGGAGAGAAGGCCCAGAAGCGGCCCGCGCTGCTTGCCACGGCCGGACGCCAACCCCAGAGCCTTACCTGGAGCTTTCGGGCCATGGCCACCACCTCGTGGTCAGGAGGGTTATACTTGTAGCAGTTGGAGAACATCAATCGGACGTCAGCACCCGAACTCCTGAGCGTCGCGGTACTCGCGGGCCTCCAGCTTAGACTGCAGAGACAGGCCAGGTCCCAGTGAGAGGCGCTGGCTAGTGTCTCCCTGGGCCCCCCATCGGGTGTGTGTGTCTGTGTGAGCGGGGTGGGGTGGGGGGCAGGGAGGTGTGCAGGGTCTGCATGCGCGGTCTTCCCGGACCCTGTGGGGGTACACCCTCCCTCCCCAGGCCTGCGGGGGGTAGGACTAGCACTGCTCTGCCCAGAGCGCAGCACCAGGACCAAGGCCCCCTCAGAAGGGCGCCCACCTTGATTGTGCTCATGTCCATGGGGTGCTTGATGATGTCACAGTAGTCGTGGAGGCCCAGTGCCTCCACGTCCACGGGCTTGTAGAAGGGCCAGGCGTAGGCTGCGTGCTTCTTGGCAAACATTTCCTTGAGGATGCCACTGCAGCACCTAAGCTGCTCCGACACTTTGCTGCTCCTGTCGGCGCTGCCGGGTGCTGCTGGGAGTCGGGCACGTCCTTCTTGGGAGCTTTCACAGGCCGGCTGCTCTCCCGCCGGGGCCCAGTTTGGTGGCCTTGGGCTCCAGGGGGCAGCAGGGGCGCCTCAAGAATGGGGTCAATGGTGGTGGGGGTGGTGGTGTCTGCTTTCCTCTTCACCCCTTTTTTGTCTGGCGAAGAGCAGAGACCAGAGGTGAGAGGGTGGGCAGCTTCCAGGGACCCCTACACTCAGGGTAGAGCAGTACCCTCCGGTCCTGGTGGCAGGCATGGTGAAAGCCAGCGCTGCGCGGCGCCCGTCCCACCCACACCCGCAAGAGCCAGGACGGGCCCCGACCAGGCTGCTCACCTTCACGGGCTGCGGGGTGGCTGCAATGATGGGTGGGTGGCTCTGCACTGGCTGGGGGCTGGCGCAGGTGCGGGCGGTGGCTGCGCGGGGTGCTGGTGGGGGCGTCTGCAGGGGCTGGGGTGGCACCACTGTCATGACAGGTGTTTGGACGATGAGGTCTGGGGTGACGGCAGGGAAGGGGTGAGGCGTGGGCTGCACAGGCGGAGGGTTCGGCTGAGGGGGCTTGGGTCTGCGGTGGTGTCGATGCCTGCGTCGTGCTCGGACCGCAGAGGCGCCAGGTTTTGCTGTCCCTATCACCAAAGGCACAGGAAATTACAACTTTCGGGACACAGCCACAGTGGGACAGCAACCGCCAGCCTGCCTGGGCTAGAGGAGCGGAGCTCATGGCAGGCCAAGGAGAACACAGGTGCCGTGCTGGGCTGCAGCCGTCAGAGCTGCCTGATACCTCAGCCCAGCAGCCCTCGACGAAGGCTGCGCTGCGGCTGCCATTAGGACCCGCTCGGGCTCTCAGAGCCCGTCCCACCCCCAGCCTGGCTACAGTGCGGCAGGTCTGGTGAACTCAGAGGAGCAGAACCTGGACTCACAGGTCACCAGGCACACCGGCTGCACAATCTGCAATGGCAGCTCCCTCTGGAACCCCGAAAGACATGGAGGCGAGGGCTCGTTGGCTTCCCAATGTCTCTCCCCTGGGACTGTGTCCTTGGGCCTCTCTTGAACCGGGGACAGAAAAGCCCCTGAGCAGGCACAAAGGCAGGACCGAGACCAGCTCTCCCAAGGGGACTGGAGCAGGGCTCCTCTGCTGCCAGGGTCGTGGCTGCTGAGCGGCACGTGAAGAGGAGCAGAGGCAGCAGTCGGGGCTTTTCTAGACATGACAGGTGGCCATGGGTGTGTGTACATGCACACTTGGAGTTCTGTGGGGGTGGGTTAATATGTCAAAGCAGACAAAAAGGGGGTTCTTAACTGTGGCCATGGTGCGTGTTGTGTGTGTGGGTTTAATATGTCAAAGTAGACAAGGCGGGGGTGTGGTCCCTTAATTCCGACACCAGAGAGGAGAACGGCAGTTAAGATACGCTGAGCTGGGACAAGTTTGGGTGAACGCTTGCTGCCAGTCTGACTCCTGGAGCCGTACAGCTCCTCGACACGCTAGCGTAGCCCCCGAGGTAATCCCTAGTAGAGCAGGGCCGTTTTGTTGGAATAGAAACAGGATGAAGGGGAAAATATGGGGAGGGGCTGCAGCTCAGGACTCACACGCAGCATGTGGCTCCCAACCATCACTGGCCAAGGCCCCAGCGGGAGGGGCTGCACGCCGCAGGGCCCTAAGCACGGGTCCTAGATTCCAGGTGGCCACAATCACCCACAGGAGTTGCCAGAGCCCCAGGCAGGGCTTCCCAGCGCCCGTTCAGAGAAAGGAGACATGAAGACTTGTTCAGATACCGGACAAGACTCTGCTCTTCCCGGCTCATGTCCAACAAGAAGCAGAGCCCTGGACGGCTAGTGTGTGGAGGCGAGTCCACACTCCACCCAGCCAATTCGCACAAGCTGCTACCCCTGGGCCCAGCAGGCCATTCCCGAGCTAGGGGCACTTTACCTGCTTCTTTCCTCCCGCGTCCTCGTCCTTTTGTCTGCACTATCATGATCTCAGTTTCTTCTGTGGGCAATTCATTGATTTTTTGCAAGAAGAGCTTTTCCAGGGCTTCTGCCATTAAGACTATGTCATCTCCAGGCTGAAGAAGAGACGGGGGGTCGTGAAGTCCTCCCCACCGGCTAGGCAAGTCCCTCTTCCCCTGCCCCGCCCCAAAGCGTGAGACAGTGTCCAGAGGGCCAGAGCACTGCCAGGTCCCGAGACGTGCCTGCAGGGCCGTCCCTTGCCAGTTCAGCGCCACGAGGAAAGCACGAACTGCTCTCCCAGCAAGGACCCAGAAGGACTTGGACAAGGACCGATTCTGGGGTCTCGGCTCTGACCCACCACCTCTCCTACCCCTTGCTCCCTGGCAGAAGCCCCCCAGCTCTCCTGTGGAGTTCTCCACTTAAATCACATGTGTGGTCTGATCTGGCTTTGAAACCCCCGAAGGTCTACGTGGGAGGAAGATTAACAGCCAGGGTCCACCCACAGTGAGGCAGCAGCCAGGACCTCTGCAGCTTGCTGGCTGCTCCCGACAGTCTGCGGGATCCACAGACTGACCTTCCCACACCCGTCCCTCGGCCCCACGTGCAGCCGAGGCAGCTGAGGGCCCCACCAGTCCTCACCTTGTTATAGATATAACAATTCGTAAACATCGTGTTGAAGTCCTGGATACATTCCTGAGCATTCCAGTAATAGTTGTTTTCCAAGCGCTTCTTTATTGTTCCCATGTCCATTGGCTGCTTGATGATTTTGTAGTAATCCTGCACACAGAGCGAGCACAGGCTAGGTCAGCGTGGCCACCACTAGCCCTTATGGATGGACAGCCTGCAGCTTGCAACCATGTCAGGCCACAGGCACCAACAAGGCCAAGCCAGAAGCATCACCAGGAACTCAGGGTCAGGCAGACCAGGGCGGGCACCCAACTGCCCATCTGCAAACAGGCCGTCTTCTCTACCAATCCAGTGTATTCCCGTCCTCAGGGTCATGCGTGTTGCCACCTCCCAGCAAGCCGCCCACAGCTGCTCTGATCTAGCGGTATCACCCGAGTGAGCAGCCTGTTCCTCCCCACTATGTGGCATACAACAAGTCTACAGACGGGAAACTCTCAGCACCCGCACATAGAGCACCCACAGCACCTTATGGGGCCCTCTTGGCCAGAGGCGCAGTAATGTCCCCACTGCCCCTTAGCCATATGAGCCCATCTCTTCTTGCACACGCTCTGGCACCACCTGAGCTCCTCAGCATCTACATGGAGCTAAACTACATGGAGCTAATCTACATGGAGCTAAACCAGGCAAAATGCCCAGCAAAGGGTCTGCCAGGATGGCAGGGCCCACCGACCTACTCCCATTCTGACTCAGTGCCAGACAAGGAGGTAGATGCTAACATTAAACGGTTTTCTCTGCTGCAAAGGAGGGGTGTGGAGGCAGGACAGCTTAAGGGCAGCTGGGTTTCCTGGGAGGGAGGGGTCAGAGGGCATGCGTGAGACCTAGCCCAGGACCTAGGGACGGGCAAACCCCACCCAGAGTGGGGAGCAGAGAGGGGGAGGCCCCTGAGCTGCCCTGACCCCACAAGGAAGGAGCACACATGCCACCGTTTGCACGCTTGCTCGCCAGACTGCCTATGTTGCTGTGGCCTGAGGCGCTTGCCCAGGTTTGAGAGACACCTACTGGGTCCAGCAGCTCAAGGGAAATACAGGGCAGGACGAAGGGAAGTGGTAGGAGGCTGGAGGGAGTGTGTGTACAGACAGGCCAAAGGCAGGCTGGCCGGTGGAAGGAGCAGCAGGAAAAAGAACCCCTTTTTTAGGTGGCTCCAGACGTGGCTCGAAACGAAGGGGGTCCATGGAGGACAGGCCCCACCTCCTGCTACAGCTCAGCCACCTCCACCTCTCCAGGGACAGTGGCCCTCATTCTTTCGCCAGAGCTGTCCGCCAAGAGGCACAAAGAGCTGTCTCAAGCCGGAGGACCACTGCCCAGCAGGGAGCAGGGACCACAGCCCCCGACCGGCCCCCACCCTCTTCACCCTCTCAGCCCTCCCTGCCTGTTCCCTCAGCAGATGTTTTCCTGGACAAACCAACCCTCCTCCGCACGCTGGCCGTGTGCTCTGTCCCCTGAAGCCACATATCCTGGAAACAATGGCCCGAGTCCTCACCTTCTCATGCCCACCGTCGCCAATCTGGTCTCTACGCCTGCGTCACGTCTTCCTAAGGTCACCAATGCCCTCCTGAAGGCCAACAGGAGGGTCAGGGCGGGATCCTGGTCTCTGTGACCTCCCCCGTGCCTCTGCCGTGGCGAGCAGGGCACCCTCCCTGCTCTGAATCTCGGTCCTCCCCCCACACCAGGGCTAGAGAGCCGCCACGCGGGGAGGGGGCACCACCCCAGTCTTTCCTTCCACTATTGCCACTGGCGTTGGACTGTACCCTCACCCAGGGAGCCAGTGGGCACGTAGCCTGCTGTGGCCAGCAGCTATGAAGCTGCCCTTTCTCAAGCCCTCATGGAACAGGCCTTGCTCTCACCCCGGAGCAGTCTCTGGCAGCTCCCAGGAGCACAGGCTGTCTGGTGACAAAGGCTAACTCCAGCTCAGGTGGGTCATAAACCCCGGCAGACAGCAGAGAGCAACTTAAAAACACCAGTTCACAGCGCTCTGAAAGCAGGCAATGGAGACAGTGCTGCTGTGTGGGCTCAGGGGGTCCAGAGATAAAGCCGAGTCTGTGCCAAGGAAGTGGGTGAAGGGCAACTGTTGGCAGGGGAGCAGGGGAGGAGGAGAGGAGGTGAGAGCGGAGGTGAGAGAGCAGCAGTCATGCGGGCATCACAGCCCCACGAAGCGTACTGGTCACTAGCACCCGACTTCTGCGTCCCACATCACTGAAAGTCCTTCAGAACTTTTCACCCCGTTCAGCCTCCACAGGGGGTCATTTCCCAGGACCTTTCTGAGACCCTCAGCCATGCTCTCGCTTTTCTCCTGTTCCGACATGCCATCACTGCAGCGTCTGTAGCCGCCCCCTCCTTGAGCCACACTCACAGGGAGGTTCAGCTTGACGGCATCCACAGGCTGCTGGAAAGGCCACGCAAACTGGTGTCTCCATAGCGTCTTGAGCACCACGCGAGCAGGTACTGGAGCTGGTTGGTCTGCCTCTTGGGCTTGTTGGGGTTCGAGGTCTCCGGGGCGGGGGGTTGGTGCTGGCGGCGTTGGCTGGCTGGGGCTGGGCCTGGGCCTGCGTTGTGGACATCTGGGTAGTCTCTAGTCCATCCCCCCATCACTGGCAGATTTCTCAATCTTGTCCCAGGGCCGCTCTCCGCAGACATGCTACCGATCCCATCACATTCTTCACCAGGACTCTGCAGGAGAGAGGAGTGGCCATTAGAGACCGACCAGCAGATGGGCAGGCCATGCACATCAGGGAAGAGATGGGGTACGAGGCAAGGCCGGAGGACAGTCCCTGTCAGGGATGGTAGGTTCACGGGAAGCACGCGGTCAGAACTAGCCAGGTTTGCCCAGCACTCAAGAGCGCGCTCTCTGCTCCCGCACCATTTCCAGGTCACTGAATAATGCAAGTTTCCTCGTTAATGCTCCCACAAGGAAACAGCTGATAACACACAGTGATTTACACCTGTTTCATTAAGCAGCTTTCAGAGCTTGTTTGTAGGAGTAGAGGGCACAATGTGGGGCCTTTTCCTGCCTGTGAGCAACCTGTCCTGTGACCACCCTGTCAGGTTCATGTAACGGGTCACAGGCCAGAGGGCACCGGTTTTCCCTGTCAGACTGTCCCCCCAGCAACACCAATCCTGCTCTTCTGTGCAGAGCTTCTGAGCCATAGAGGAAGCACCTGCTTTCACTTTCTGCTGGCAAGTGCTCTGTACCTAACCTGACAGGCCAGCAGCGTGTGTCTGACGCAGAGGTCTGCCACGAGCCCAGACACCCATTAGCTGCCTCCGGGCTGGCTGCAGAGTCCCTGACAAGGTCCTTCCAGATTCAGTGAGAGGCAGCGCTCCGCCACCACGACGTCCGCGGCAAGGGCCGACCTAGTCACAGACGCACACATGCCTCACACGGCATCAGCTTGCAGATACCGCAAGGTTTCTGAACCAAGAGACTGGGCAGGAAACCCTGACTCTGATGACGAACCTGCCATCTGGGTCTGAGGAGGTGTCTCAAAAGATGGGCCAGGCTGCCTGGCACAGCAGAGGTGTGCACTGGCTCCCAGCTATATTTAGTGCCCCTCTAGCCTGCAGCAGATGAGGTCTTGGCCGAGCTGAGGGCACACCTGGCTAAGTGCTGGTCATTCCTGCGAGGAGCAGTGCCCATTCTTACCTGGTCTGTGTCAGCAGGGAGCACACACTCGTACCGTGTCCCGTCAGCCCCCAGGAGCTGTAAAGCTTAATCCTCCCTCACATAACCCACACACACACTGACTCCTGCTGGGAAGGAACCTAGCAAGGGAGGTACGGCCGCGGACCCTGTCCCCAACAGGTGACACCAGATGGGCACCCAGCAGAAACATGACTTTGCCAGACAGTGAGATACAGTGAGGGACAAGGTAACGCCCCCAGTAGGGGGCAGGTGCGTCAGGACAAACAGCCACTCATCCTTCCAGCTTGCGGCCCTGTCTGAATGCCAACATAACTTGGACCGCATAGGGTCACAGTGAGTACCAGCAGGTCAATTGTTATTAGACCCTTAACCCCTAAAGATGCAAAAGAAGGAAAATGCAGAAAGCAAACTGTCGCTGCCATTAGGAAAAGTGTGCAAGTGAGCGGCTCCAAGGCCCCAACAGGAAAAGGGGAAGAAACAACTGCTTTACACTGAACTCCACCCTCCAAGACTAACATGAATTTAACATGTAACAACAGACAGGCCAGATGCCTGGTCCCATCTGCCCCCTTTCACAAGACATGCACCCCCAGGAGGTGGTTCCCTGAGCAGGTTCTCCAAGCAGTTGTGACATCGGAAGTTGGAAAATTCTGGAAGGAACATGATACCATATAGCAGATCAACCTGCTCTCTGGGGACCTCAAGGTTAAAAGTGACATTCTCTTCTGGGTCTCTTTGTTTATTCCTGGGGCCGGAGCGATGGTACAACAGGTACGGCGTCTGCCTGGCATGCAGCTGACCCGGGTTAGATCCCTGGCATCCCATATGGTCCTCCGAGCATGGCCAGGAGCAACCCCTGAGCATTGCTGAGTGTGACCACAAATCGGTGGGTGTGCGCGCATGTGTAAATAAGTGCTTCTTACCATCCTCCACCTGACACTTTCTATCTCTAGCTGTGTCTAAAACATCCGGCACTCTGTTGTGGAACGGAGGGGAACTTCCCACATAGTGAGAGGAAAAGAATCTGTGAATCCTGATACACTGCTGCCAGAGGTCCCCAGGAATCAGGGAGGCTCGGCCCAAGAGGTCGAGGGGAGGGAAAGGTAGGCCAACGCTGGCCTCCGGCTGCCCTGGGTGCACCTGCCAGACACAATGGCGAGAGCCAAGTTCACACGGTCTCTGAGGAGGAACAGCTGAAGCACCGCTGTAAGCAACAGGACCCAGCAGACTGTCCTGCAGCCAGCCCCCACGCCAGCGCACACAGGCCCAGTGTTGAGGACATGCCTATGAGGGGGGGGTGGGGTGGGGAAACGACAGGGAACGCGGCGCTGGATCTGCTGTGCTGAGACGGAGACAACAGGGCCACCCCAAGACCTAGCTCTTCCTCTAGCTGCAGACCCAACGTAAACAAGTGAGGTCAACAATCCCACTGAACCAGCCACCCCCAAACAGCACTCCCGCATGTAATCCCCAGAGAACCTGAATTATCACACTTTCGTTCTCCTAGGAAATGCCTAAAATCCCACTGTGTTCCACACTGACAGTCTGTCTCAACTCAGCTTAATTTTCATCACAAACAACGGATCTGTCTCTGAGGTTCTAGAAAACCTGCAGTTTAAACATGTCAATGTCGGCACTACAATCTGTGCTTCCTGCCACCTGGGGACTTCATTCATGGTCCTGGCTTAGAAAAGTAGGAGCTGGGGCTGGAGCGATAGTCCAGCGGGGAGGGCGTTTGCCTTGCACAAGCTGACCTGGGTTACTCAGGAGTAATTCCTGAGTGCAGAGCCAGGAGAACTCCTGAGCATCGCTGAGTGTGACCCAAAAAGCAAAACAAAACAAAAAACACTTCCTTGGGCCTGAGTAAATAGTACAGCAGGGAAGGTAAACCATTAGAGAATGTATCTTTTTCTTTTTGGGGCCACACCAGGAAAAGCTCAGGGGTTACTCTTGGCTCTGCACTCAGGAATTACTCCCTAGGGACTAGAGCGACAGCACAGCGGGGAGGGAGTTTGCCTTGTATGCAGCCAACCCGGGTTCGATCCCTGGCATCCCATATGGTCCCCGAGCACCGCCAGGAGTAACCGAAAAAGTTTAAAAAAAAAAGAAAAGAAAAAAAAGAAAAGGAATTACATGGCTGACCTTGGTCGGGATGGCCACGCCAAGGCCAATGCCTTCCCTGCTATGCTTCCCCCACACCTAGATGATGAATCTGACATACAAGAATGTTTCAAATCTAATTTAAGAGATAATTACAATAAAGAATGGCAGCAAACAGGAAGAGGTACCAGTGTTATGTATTTGCAAAAAAGAGGTTGTTGATCAAAAACACTGAGAATGTCCCATTTGTGTTCTACAAGTTATATACTACAAATGCTTGTTGAAGACGCCCACAGACAGACTGTAGGAAGCGAAGAAAATTCTATGCCTAACAGCAGGAGACATCAGCAGATCCTTGCACCCAGTTACAAAGGGAGAAGTGGTCACTTCTTACAGGGATGCTGCTCATTATGGGTGTTATTTAAGTACCAAAAATTAATTCAAATCCGTTGAAAATGGGGCTGGAGTGATAGGGTGTTTGTCTTGCATACGGCCAATCTGGGTTCAATCCCTGGCATCCTCTAGGGTCCCCAAGCAGCAATAACAGCTGAACAAAATTCGAGGCATCACAGAAACAACTGATAAACTTCAAAATGCTGTTGAACCTGATGAAACCGTTAACTGATGAAAGCACGATCCCAGAGACGGCATCCTGGTTTCTGCTAACACACCCCAAGCAAGAGGCGAGAATATGGAATAAGATGCTGCAGACACTGCTGGCCCGGAGGCTGCTCTGGTATTTACGCAGACAGAACGCAGCAGCCCAAGAACACACCGCATGTGATGAACCTGAAGGGTGGGGCTTGTCACTTGAGGCGTGCATAGCATTTAAAGACAGCAACTGTACAAGTGTCCCTTTGGTTCAAGCAATTTTGCAGAAGCAAACATATCTGTGATGCAGTAAAAGTAAGTAAATTTCTTTTTTCGCTTTTTTTGGGTCACACTCCTGGCTCTGCACTCAGGTATTACTCCTGGCGATGCTCAGGGTTTCTCCTGGCTCTGCACTCAGGAATCACTCCTGGCGGTGCTCGGGGACCCTATGGGATGCCGGGGATCGAACCCAGGCCGGCACAGGCCAGCCGCGCAAGGCAAACGCCCTACCCGCTGGGCTATCTCTCCGGCCCCAAAAAGTAAGTAAATTTCTACCACAAGCAGGGTCAAAATTTTGAAATGGACCTATAAAACCATTAGTATGGTCCTTCCAAGAACCATGCATCACAAGCAAAGGAAAAAGGGAATGCTAAAGTACTGTGAAAAAGGGTGCTGATGTATCAAATGGCATCATACCAACATTGTCTACAAAAAAGAATTAAGAAGTAGTGATACAATTGTCAGGACTTGACTTACAAATGTATGCATATGTATCAAAGATGGGGCAGTAGGGCCGGAGCGGATAGCCCAGCGGGTAGGGTGTTTGCCTTGCACGGCCAGCTTGTGCTGGCCCAGGTTCGATCCCGGCATCCCATATGGTCCCCGAGCACTGCCAGGAGTAATTCCTGAGTGCAGAGCCAGGAGTAACCCCTGAGCATTGCCGGGTGTGACCCCCCAAAAAAAAAAAAAAAAGAGATGGGGCAATAAATACAACTGCCTGTCTCCACAACTCATAGAGAAAATCTGCAACACTATCCCAGAAAGGACATGGTGGATGCGAGAGACACTTGTCTGAAAGAAAACGCAGGATATTGCCATGATGCCATGAACAGCACAGCAGGGAAGGCATTTGCTTTACATGCAGCTGTATGTATGTATTCGTTCTCTGGCACCCCAGAGTCTCTGAGCACAGCCGATCGGAGCCAGGAGTAAGCCCTGCGCACCAGGTGTGGCCCCAAAACAAAAAAGCTTATGGAGAAAGGCATTTTTGCCACTTTGCGGAGGGCCAGGAACACTGTTAGAAATAGGATTCCCCGAATGGCATTAAAGGGGCTGAAGCTATGGAATAGCGGACAGGGCACTTGCCTTCAACACGACTGACCCAGGCTCAATCCTGGGCATCCCATATGATCCCTACCCCCAGCTCTCCAGAAGTAACCCCTCAGCACCACTAGGTGAGGCCCCCAACCTGAAAGAAGCATAAACACAATTACTTATATCAAACAAAAATGACCACTTATGGGCCAGAGCGACAGCACAGTGGTTAGGGCTTTTGCCTTGCACACAGTCATGGGGGGTTTGATCCCCGGCATCCCCTATGGTCCCCGAGCACCACCAGGAGTAATTGCTGAGCAAAGAGCCAGGAGTAACCCCTGAGCATTACTGAGTGACCCAAAAAGAAAAAAAAAAGCAAACAAAAAACCGACCACCTATAAACACCCCACCCGCAAAACACCACCAAAACCGACCACCTATAAACACCCCACCCGCTAAACACCACCAAAACCGACCACCTATAAACACCCCACCCCTAAACACCACCAAAACCAAGTTTACTTCCTCAGCCACAGCAGCCACGGTGGCTAGAAGTGGTCTGAGGTTAGGCTGACTAGAAGACCCCTTCGCTCACTAGTCAGCCCATGCCACAGATCCCCCATCACCGGAACGGACTATATTCACTCACAGGTGACGTCCACAAAGGGGCGAAACTGCACTGTGGCCAAAGTTCCGTGTTGACAATGCTGACTGTTCTCACAGAACCCTCTATTTAGAAAACCAATAAACACAAACGATTTTGTTATTTACCTCTCCTTCCATAATGATACCATTTTAACCATGCTTTTAGGGCCTACGCCCATAATGCTAGAGCCTTGCAGTGCTGAAAACACAACTCGGGGCCTCACACGAACACGGTACTTGCCTTGCAGGGGGAGCCCAGTTAATCCCCCCAGCACCTCACGGTCTCCCGAGCCCCTGAGCACCACTGCGTGTGATTCCAAATCGGAAAAACCAAGACACCCTCCCTCACAACAAAAAAAGCACAGAAACAGGCGTGTACTCCTGAGACCTGTCCCACCTCCCAGGTCCCCTCTTTGCCATTTTTGAAGGGAGCCCAGGGCAGCAAGCATGTTTTGACTGGTGTGCTATCATTATCATCCTCAAGTGCCCAATGAGACACAAACTGTCCACCTATGCCTCTGGGCACCATGTAGTGCCTTGCCTCCATGGCGGGCTCCTGACACTCTGCCAGGCGGTCACTCTGCCAGCCTGGGTCACAACACTGTTACCTCATGTGGAACTGTCACATGATGATTTCACCTGGGCAGAAGCTGGTCTGTTGGGTCAGGAGCAGAATGCCCACCCACCTCCAGATGGAGACTGTAGGGCAGGTCAGAGGGCAGGGCTGAGTCACATGTCATGTAATCAGGAGTGAGAGACCATGTGAAAGGGGAGAAAGTGGCAAAGTCAAACCAGGGATGTGATAGGTGCGACCCAGAAGCATTCATTTGGGGGTGGGGCTGTCACACCACATGGTGCTCAGGGGACCTTATATGCCAGGGACTGAACCTGTGTGCAAGAAGGACTTTACCCTGTCGGGACTGTTTAAAAAGCACCTAACAGCAGGTAGGGTGCTTGCCTTGCATGTGGCTGACCTGGGTTCGACCCCCAGGATCCTATCTGGCCCACTGTGCATCATCATGAGTAATTCCTGAGTGCAGAGCTAGGGGTGATACCTGAACATTGCTGCATGAAGTGTAGAGCATGTGCCGAACATGTGAGGCCTCGAGTTTTACCCCAGATACTATATGTCTGAGCAGCTCAGGGTATGGGCCCTATATTTAAAGGCAAAAGCACTGGAAACTGAGACCGAGGTAAATACTAGTTTAAAGAAAACATAAAGCGAGCAATAACAGCGGATTGAGTGTTTGCTCCTCGCATGTAGCCGACCAGGGGTTTTTTTTCTCCCCCCCATAAAACCCCCCCCCCGCCAGGAGTAATTCGAGTGCAGAACCAGAAGAAACCCTGAGCATTGGAGATTATGCTGAGTGAAATTAGTCAGAAAGTAAAGGACAGATATAGAATGACTGCAGTCATTAGTGGGATATAAATATATGCTAGTGCTCTACTAATTGTGTGGAAATGTTAATGCCACACTAGAACTAACACTGAATGCCCCCAAGGGATTTATATGATAATCCCTAAGTGTCTGTAGGCCAAACCACACTCTGTGTGTGTGTCTGTGTGTGTGTGTGGGGGGGCGCGGGGATAAGAAAGGAATAGTGCCCGTTATAAAGACAGGCTGGGGGAGGAGGGAGGGGATTTGGGGACAATGGTGGTGGGAACAGGACACTGGTGAAGGGACGGGTGCTGGAAAAATGTATGACTGGAACCCTATCACGTAATACTTTTTTTTTTTTTTTTTTTTGCTTTTTGGGTCACACCCGGCGATGCTCAGGGGTTACTCCTGGCTCTGCACTCAGGAATTACTCCTGGCGGTACTCAGGGGACCATATGGGGATGCCGGATTCGAACGCGCGGCCGGCACAGGCTGGCCGCGTGCAAGGCAAACGCCCTACCGCTGGGCTATCGTCCGCCCCGCTATCACGAATACTTTTTAACTGTATAGCGCATGGTGGTATAATAAAAAAAAAAAATCTACAAACAACCACCACCACACCACCAAACCCCCCCAAAACAAACCTATTTCCCAAGCAGGCTCCAGAGCAGGGGCTAAGCTTGTCCAGGTCCTCACAGTCAGGAGAGGGAAGAGAACACGGCCCTGTCATGGCTCCTCTTCAAAGTGGCTCAGTGAGACCCGAGAAACGGCCAGGGCTAGGGTTGAGCCCTGGGAGGCTCCTCCCACTGCAGCGAAGAAGAGGGAGCAGTTCCGCTTTTCCCCTGCGGGGGCGTCAGCCACCCACCATCTGGTGCTGCCCATGAGGAAGTGGCCACATTAGGGTGCCCAGCAGCAGGGTGGGGGGTGCTCTTCCCAGCAGATGGAGCAGGGCAGAGCCCTGCATCCAGCACACAATGAAGGGCATGAACGAACTCTTTCACCCATCACGGGAAAGGGAATCCGCCCAACAGCACCATCTGCTGAGGGGAGAGAAAGGTCAAAGGAACGTCGGCCCTCCAGTGCAGGGGTAGGGTGCGGAGAGTTGGCTTGTACCAGACGAACCCAACAGCAGAACCACAGCTAGCCTGTCGCAGGCTCCCACGGGCCCTCACGACTATGGTTGGGATGGCTGGACGGCAGAGGAAGCAGGGGTTGGACTCATGGCCACACACTTGCAAGGACAGGACATTCAGCCACCCCGGGACCTGATGCCTTCCCAGCACTCCAGTAGAAAGCAGACAACAGAAGGATTATACCCCATCACAAATGAAAGAGCAAAAAGACCCAACCTTTTCTGGTCACACCCCGCAATGCTCAGGCTCTGCACTCAGGACTTACTCCTGGCAGTATTGGAGGACCATATGGGATGGCAGGGATCGAACCTGGGCAGGCAAATGCCAACCCCTAAGTCTCTCTTTCTCGTAAGCAGAAATCAAATGGTTTCTGGGCTGTCACTCCCACAAGTGTTCAAGGAGGAGAGGAAGGAGGGAGGGAGGGGGAAAGCGAGCAAGATTGTGTGTGCTCAGGGGCCAAGTGTGTGCACGGGTGTCACAGGGAACAGCCTATGCACACTTTTGGGAATGGTTAAAAAGCCGTAACAAAAGTAAATGTCCAGATAATTCCGCCAATGATGGAGTGTGAATGACACCCCATAAGACTTCACTAAACCACCTTTCATCACTTCCCCACATGGTAAACAATGACATTTAAAAGGGTCACTAAATGGGGCCAGAATGATAGTACAGCAGGGTGGGCGTTTGCCTTGCACTGTGGCCAACACGGGTTAAATCACCGTCATCCCATGTGGGCCCCAGAACACGGTCAGGAGTAATTCCTGAGTGCAGGGCCAGGAGCAACAACCCCTGAACATCACTGGGTGTGACCTGAAAAGTCAAAGAATTAAAATAATGAAATAGGGCCGGAGCGATAGCCCAGCGGGTAGGGCGTTTGCCTTGCACACGGCTGGCCCATGCGGGCCTGGGTTCAATCCCGGCATCCCATATGGTCCCCTGAGCGCTGCCAGGAGTAATTCCTGAGTGCAGAGCCAGGAGTAACTCCTGAGCATCGCCGGGTGTGACCCAAAAAAAAAAAAAAAAAAAAAGATTATATATCATGACCAGGTAGGATTCGTCCTGGGAATGCAAGGATGGTTCAACATTCACAAGTCAATCAACATAATACATCATATCAATAAGAGAAAAAACCATATGATCCTATCAATAGACAGAGAAAGCATTTGACAAGATCCAACACCCACCCGTTCATGACTAAAACCCTCCAGAGAATGGGAATTGAAGGAACCTTCCTCAATATAGTCAAAGCCGTCTACCAAAAGCCCAAAGCAAGTATCATTCTCAATGGGGAAAAATTGGAAGCCTTCCCCTTAAGATAAGGAACAAGACAAGGTTGCCCCCTATCACCCCTCTTTTATTCAAGAAAATACTGGAAGTACTTGCCATAGCAATCAGAGAAGAAAAGGACATTAAGGACATCCAAATAGGTGAGGAAGAAGTCAAGCATCCATTGGACTTTCAGCAGACTTCTCAGAAGACACCCTCCAAGCCCGAAGGCAGTGGTGGGATATAGTAAAAAAACTTAATGAAATGAATG
This sequence comes from Cryptotis parvus, assembly GCA_021461705.1. NCBI lineage: Eukaryota > Metazoa > Chordata > Mammalia > Eulipotyphla > Soricidae > Cryptotis > Cryptotis parvus. Next base: position 55,075 of record JAJIBD010009240.1, read on the forward strand.
CCTCAGGCAAGAATTCTTTATCCAGCTAAACTCTCACTCAGATTTGAAGGACAGATATACAACTTCTTGGATAAACAACAGCTTAGGAACTTTGTAAAATCAAAACCAACCTTAAAAGGACTAAAAGATCTACTATAAGACAAGACATAACCTAAATGACCCCAATTCCTTCAGCTAGTCTTCAAAAGACACACTTTGGGGGTCTGAGCGATAGCCCAGCGGGTAGGGCGTTTGCCTTGCAGGCCTGGGTTCAATCCCGGCATCCCATATGGTCCCCGAGCACCGCCAGGAGTGCAGAGCCAGGAGTAACCCCTGAGCATCGCCGGGTGTGACCCAAAAAAAGCAATAAATAAATAAATAAATAAATAAAAAGGACATTAAACTGAGTGGCACAGGCTGTTAAAAAGCTCAGGACGAGTCACCCTCTCATCACCCGGTGCCCTGAGCCCTGCCAGCAGTGATGCCCAATCCCCACTCCAGCACACAACTGGGAGTGCTCTTTTTTTTAAATTTATTTTTATTCATTTATTTTTTTGGGGGAGTGCTCTTTTTTTTTCTTTTTCGGTGACACCGGTAATGCTCAGGGGTCATTCCTGGCAGCGCTTAGGGGACCATTCCCCATATGGGATTCAGAGGATTGAATCTGGGTGGGCTGCATTCAAGGCAAATGCCCTATGTGCTGTACTATTGCTTGGCCCTGGGAATGTTCCTTATGCACCGAAGTGATGGTTGGGGTTCCTCAATCAAAACACTGTGATTTACAACACTGTTCACGGTACAAGTATTCAGTATTCTACCACTGTGCCCTTACTGCCACTCAATCAAAACAGTGTTAATTTCTGATTTTTTCTATGTCTTCACTCATCCTATTACCATGTCAGAGAACTAAAATAGAAATTTTCTGGACTGAATTCTCCAGGCTTTCGCAGGTCGGAGCTGGGTCCCCTCCCGCCTCATCTCCCTGTTCTTCAGAAGGCCTGCTGGTCGCACCCATGAACTGCCTCAGGCACCAAAGTAACCTCATCCACCAGACATGATCCAGAGACTTATATATAAATCTAGAAAGAGACCAATAATGCAGTACAATCTCTGGAATTCCTGAGCTGCGTGATATCTCAAACTTTGGTATAATGGTAGTGATACCAACTATCACAGCACATGAACTGTAATGGTCAATATAATTGGTGACGCTAAGGAACAGGCAGGGGGATGGGGGGTGGAAATGAGGGTCTTTCTTTGGTGGTGGTGGGATTGGTGTTGAACAATGAATCTTTCTAACAACTGTATTGTGTAAAACTTTGTACTCTGTAAGTCACGGTGTTTAAATAAAGCTAAAAAATTCTTTATAAAAGAGAGTAGAGGGAGCCGGGCGATAGTCCAGCAGGTAGGGCGTTTGCCTTGCATATGGCCAACCTGTGCTGGCCCGGGTTCGATCCCCAGCATCCCATATGGTCCCCGAGCACCGACAGGAATAATTCCTGAGCGAAGAGCCAGGAGTAACCCCTGAGCATTGCTGGGTGTGACCCAAAAAAGCAAATAAATAAATAAAAAAGAGAGAGAGAGAGTAGAGGGGGCTGGAGCGATAGCACATCGGGTAGGGCGTTTGCCTTTCCCCGACCTACCCAAGTTCGATCCCTGGCATATGGTCCCCGAGCACCGCCAGGAGTAACCCCCTGAGCACGCTCAGTGTGATCCAAAAAAAAAAAAAAAAAAAAAAAAAAGTAGAAACCCACATTTAATCTGCTCAATAAGTAAAAGCAGTTACACAGAAGGTCCAATTCTCCAATTCACATGTAACAACCCTGTAAAAAGGTTCAGGACTTTATCAATACCATCCCAATATATGTTATAATAAGCAAGAGAACTAGTGCCTGCTAAGGGAGCAGGCATGGGGATGGGGGTGGGTGTGAAATGAGGGTCTTTAGTGGCAGTAAGGGCACAGTGGTAGAATACTGAATACTTGACAACTGTACCGTGAACAGTGTTGTAAATCACAGTGTTTAATAAATTTTTTTAAAAGGGATTTCCCCTTGAAGTTCACTGGTTGCCATAGGAAAAGGCGCTATGGGTGCAAGCTCCCCAACCAAGCCAGGACCAGGGAAAGTACCTCCAAGGAAAGAACGTCCTCACTGGCTCCCAGCACACACACCTTCCTACTGGGCTACTCTGTTCCTGTCTGCTCCACTTTCTTTTCTTTTTCTTTTTTTGCTTTTTGCTTTTTGGGTCACACCCAGTGACGCTCAGGGGTTACTCCTGGCTCTGCACTTAGGAATTACTCCTGGCGGTGCTCGGGGGACCATATGAGATGCTGGGGATAGAACCCAGGCCAGCATAGGCCGGCTGCGTGCAAGGCAAACGCCCTACCCGCTGGGCTATCGCCCGGCCCCTGCTCCACTTTCATTCTGACACAACTTCCCCGCCAAAGAAGTCCATGCTGCAGCAGCTTTTATCACGTGCCACTGTGTTTCAGGAGTGGTCCCAGGAGGATCTGGACGGAAACGGCGGTACAAGAGACTGAGGTACACAGGCAGTCACTTGGTGCCCCCATGCCAGCACGTGCTCAGACAGATCTCACTGGCAAAGCTGTGTGAGATGGTGTTAAACTCAGAGAAGCTGAAAACCAACACGGGTCCAGACTGGCCAGGTCCCAGGAGCAGAGAGAATGCACACCTGTGCCTGGAAATGCGAGGGATACTGGTTTAGATGGACAACGAATTTCTGACGCAGTTATACAACTAGACATCAGACTCTAGTAATTCAGCAACAAAACCCTGACCCCTGGGTCCATGGGAACAGTGAGAAAAGAACAAAATGCAAGATGAGCTAAGAAGACAGTGGGAGTGATAGCCCAGCGGGCGAGGCATTTGCCTTGCATGCGGTCGGCCTGTGCCAGCCTGGGTTTGATCCCGGCGTCCCATATGGTACCCGAGCACCGCCAGGAGTGATTCCTGAGTGCAGAGCCAGGAGTAACCCCTGAGTGTTGCCGGGTATGACCCAAAAAAGCAAAGACAGTGGGGCCAGAGTGATAGTTCAGTGGGGAGGGTGTTTGCCTTACACGTGACCAACCCAGGTTTGAGCCCCGCATCCCATATGGTCCCCCAGCACTGCCAGGAGTAACCCCTGAGCATTGCCGGGTGTGACCCAAAAAAAAAAAAAAAGATGGACAGCCAGCCAGGGCTAGCAGTGGGCTTTCTCAGCCCCTTTTCAATCCTTGGGACTTTCTTTCACAAGTAGGCCTCTTCCTGCTCCATGCATCAGAGAAGACACTGGCTTCATTCAGTCCCTTTGTCCTGGGGGCTCGTGGGTGGCTTTCCCACTGGCAGCATCACCCAGGGGAAAGAGAAGGCCAGAGAGCAGAGCGCCCTGCGACATGTCATATGGCACACCTCACCAGGAGTGGCGTGAGGACCCTCTGCAGACCAAAGGCAGTGCCTGAGCTGACCAAAGCCACAGTGCTCCAAAGACCAGGCCCCAGTCTGCCCACCCGCTTCAAATGACAAGATGCACAGGCTTGATGGCCCAAGGCAACAGTACTCCAGTCGCAGAACACCCACAGGGGTCCTCGGACAGCCTGACCCCACCCCAAGATCAGAAGAGCAGAGCGCCCTCAGTCTACCCTGTCACTTGTCATCTGTGCGAGCTCCTGGACTAGGCGATAGACAATGGCGAGAGAAGCTGCCTAACAGGGCATGGCAGCAAGTGCGGACTTCTCCAGGAGCAGAGCCCGAAACTGAAGTGTGCACGGTTTTCTATGACCTGGAGCCCGAGAGGAAGGGAAGCAGCTTTGTGTGAACCCCTGGGTTCACTGATGCAGGGCTCAGCGCTCCTGTGGACTGCAACACCAGGTGCGCATGCTGTGTCCTCACAACAGCCATGGACACCAGTGCTAAGTGCACAGAAAGACTCAGGATTAGCCAAACCACAGAAGCCAACATAAATACTGCAGATAAAGGGCCGGAGAGTATGGTGGGAAGGGCATTTGCATTCATGAAAGCCCATGTTTGACCCCTAGTACCCCAGATGGTTCTCCGAGCCCTCCAAGAGTAATTCCTTAGTACAGAACCAGGAGTAAGCCCTGAGCACTGGGTGTAGCCTCTCTCCTAAAAATTACAGCTAAAAAGCAAACTTTTGGGGCTGTCGAGAGCCAGTGAGGGACTCGCCGTGCAAGAGCCAACCTGAGCTCAATCCCTAGCACATCACCAACCAAACAGAACCCCACCTCCACCCACTAAACATTAAAGCAGTTGTTTGGAGGCTTCCCTGGTCACTTGAAGTCCAAGGAGTGGCACTGGGCGGAGGCACCACAGAGCCCTGCAGCCAGCTTATCTCTAGCCCCATGACACCTAACTAGCAGCAGTCCCAGGGTGGCAGTTGGAGGCGCAGGAGCAGGAAGGGCCAGCTGGGGATTTGATAGCAGCCAAGGAGACAGCTCTGCATTTTACAGAAAGAAAACAGCAGACAGAAGTTAACGGTCAGGCAAACACAGACAGCCTTAGGTGACCTGAGGGGCCCATCCTCATTCAATGGCTTGTAAGCAATGCAGCACTGACCACCACCCAGGCACCATTCAGCATCCACACCACGGCCACCAGCACTATGCTTCTTCGGAACTTTCCCACCAATGTTTCTCATCACCAAATGGTCTCCCAGGTGACCATCGTGCCACTCTGCCCATGACTTAGGTGTCCCACACACGCTTGCAGTCTTTGGTGCTGGCACGCTGTAGCTTTCTTGGGCTGAATATTCCATGATATGGAAACACTATACTAGGTGCACCCACGCCCATCAGTGGACATTTAGGTTGTCTTCCCCTTTTTGGTCAGCGTGACCACTTCAGTACTCAGGAAGGGAAGCTTACCCTGAGGATAGTTAGTTCATTCCAGAAACCTTTCACCTCTAACAACCCGCAAAAACAGCTTTAGCATTTGAGATAGTCAGAATCCAATACCCAGGGTGCTCTCAGCACGAGACCACGGCAGGTCTCTGGGTTCCCAACTAGTAAGCACCTGACCCAGGTGAGATCTGCTTACAGTGGTTCACAGGAAACATACCACTGGCAGTACCCTGAGGTCTGTAGATCCTTCCAAGGAATTGCAAGAAAGGGGCATAGGCCTAGGCTGCCACATTATCAGGACTCCCAAAGTTCCCTGGGATGATGTCAGTATACACTTTGAGACACTGAACCACGGAATATGGGAGTAACACACAGCTATTCTTTTATCATCTGGGGCTAAACATTTCTGTGTGAGTCAAACACGATGATTCATCCAACATCAAAGCAGACGGTCACCCTCCCATACATTTCTGCAGTAGTGACTGACAGCGTCCGGCCGTGTAGCCCGGGGGGGGAGGAAGTGTGCTGGTCTTCAGGTGCACACCTGACGGGGCCCACCAGGCTGGGAGGGACCCCCTGTGCAGAGACTTCCTCGCTAGAACAGAAGGCAGAGGAGGTGATGGTATCGAGAGTCTGTCACTAGCGTTCAACACGATCAAAATGTGGCTATGATTCTAGGGCTATCTCGGTGTGAAATTTCTAATTTTCCCACTTTCCCCCCAGAAAACATCTTCTCCACAGACACGGGCAACCGACCACTTAAAGATAGGTTTCATGTTCCAAAGGCCTGTCACGCCCATCTTGGGACTAGTCTGTTGGGCTCCCGGGAAGAATGTTGTCAAAGATGGCTGGGTGCCAGGGCTAATCCAAAATGAACAGAATCGCTGATCTCCACTGAGCCTGGGGCTCTAGGGCCTGGCTGACTTCCAAGATTCCTGGGATGCAGAAAACCAGTGAGAGTTGAGTGTGCGTTGAGAGTGTGTTCGTGAGTACAAGCATGTGAGAAAGAAAGAAGTACAGGATAGGGGATCCCGGGGCCCTGGCGGTCCCAGGCCCCAAAGGCCACACAAAGAACAAAGAACCAACAGTCAACTTTCAAAAAGGGAAGAGATAAGCTATAATTGTTTCCCCAATTGCCTCAATGCTCAACATCATATTACAATTTCCTGCTGTTTAGAATTTCCAAGTCGTCTACCAATTAGAGCTTCTAGACGGGGCCCCCCAGAAGCCGCCTTAGCAGGGAAAGTGGAATTATCTGAACTGCATGGCCTGTGAGCCTCAGTCCCCCAGCTCTCAGAGATGCCTGCTAATCCCTGCTGGTTCTTTCCTATGGACCCTCCGAGCTTCCTGGAGGCCAGAGCCTGCAGTCTCCAAGCTGCACCAGGGGCTTTCTCTTGTGCTCGCAGGGCCAGACTTGTCACCATCAGAGTCCCTGATGCACAGACACAGAGGCTTCTCCCAAGGAGTGTACATATATGTGTGACCTCAGGCATTTCTGCAATCTCAGCTTTGGGGCACAAGTAAGGCGTAACAGGAAGTTCTATTATTACTATCACGTGCCCTGCTGGGAGAGTCATGAAGAGGCGTCACAGGACCGGCAGTCAGACATCAGGTTAGGCAGTGGCAGTAAGCAATAAGCAGCAAGTAGGCAATGATGCACAGGTGCCCCAGGTGGCACTCACAGTTCAACGTGGACTTCACTATTAAGTCTTACAAAAACACATCAATGTGGACCTACAAATACTCAAGTACAGCTGCAATATTAAATTCTAGCCTGAATCTTGGCACACTCTGTACAAGGCTCTGGTTAACTGGAACGGCTGTCAAGAATGTTCTCCTTGCATTCTTTCATTTCCCTCCACTACAAAGTCACTTGAGATCCTACCAGCTGCCCAGTCTGCTCCTGACACCAGCCCCTCTCAGGATCTGATCTGTCTTAAGCAGTCCCATGAGTCTTTTCTCCTTCACCATCGATGGAAGAAGGGCCACGACCACACCTAGAAGTGGGCTTCTCTCGTAGCTCATGGCTCTACACCTCACTCCACGAGCTGGACACATCTATCACTTGGTGGAGATAAGCAAGGCTGCTGCTTGGTGGATGGGTGGATTACCCTTTGCGAGAAAGAAGCCCTTTTCTGCCCAGTAGTGGCAAAGAGAATGGCGTTAGCCCAGAGACCATGTCCCAACACCACAACTTGGCATAGCCCCCTCCATTCTCTCCCTGGAATAAAGGAAGCAGTCATCAGGGCTGTAGATGGTGACTTCTTTAAGTAGCTGATCTAGCTACTTTCTCACATCAGTACTTCTACGAGTATTTAGTGAAGAACTTAAGAGTCATGCCAGTTCCATGGGCAGAGAGGGCGATGAGGTTTTAGGTACGGATGTGCGCTGTGCAAGAACTAGAGTGAGGGCCCTATCACAACAGACACCGTCAGGCCCCCAAGGCATCCGAGCACTCTTTCGGGGCCACTTGGTATAGTCACGTTTTTTTGCACCTGTCTCAGGGTGGCCTTTCACTCTAATCAAACTCCAGTGAAGACCCTGAATCATAAGTCAGTCACAGCCCTCCACTGCCCCATGGCCATCACTCGCCAAGAGGTGCGCCACACACACAGGGAGCACCCACTGTCTGCAGGGGTGTGCTTGCTGCGGGCACTGAGCATGCTTCTCAGGCCACAGTTCTTTGGTGTGTTTTGGGGCCACACCACCGATGCTCACACCCACTGAGCTATTCCTGGTGATGCTCAGACAACAATATAGAATGCCAGAGACCCAACCCGGCCGGCCACGTGCAAAGCAAGCACCCTACCAGCTGCACTATGACTCCAGCGCCCCACACTTTGCTTAGAGGAATGTTTGGTCCCAGCTGTATCTCCAAGAGTCTCATATCCAGCCCATAACAGGCAGACAGTGCATGTGGCTGCATATAGCCCAAGTCACCAGTATCCTGCTGGAATCACAATGCCAGGGAATGTAGCTGGACTCAACAGTTCCTAAAGACCAGAGGAGTGCAGGGCTGCTGTATTCTAACCTCAGGGTAGCCTGCTCAACATGTGGACTAGGATACGAGCACACACACTTCTGAGGCAAAACTGACACTTTTCAGAGACAACATGGAGGGGTGCTGTAGGCAGTATCCCTCCTACCAAGCATTAGTGGGAGATTCACGAACCCCCTGTGCATGCCTTGCACATGAGGCCCCTTGCTTCCGGGTGTAGTCCTGGTAGCCTCCCAACACTCTGGTCCTGAGAAGCACTGCACTGACTGGGCCAAACATGTTCTGGACTAACATGAGACTAGAACAGTCAGGTCAAAGAACACGCAGGGGACGCAGGAACGGATCAATGGCTGATCCAGAGCCAGGAATGGGTCCCATGAGCACACTAGTGTGGCATGAAACAAACAAAACACCCCAAAGGTAATAGCACAAGTGTTGTCTCACCTAGGACCAACTGACGGTGATACAGCATCACTGTAGTAGCCCAAGCGGCTTCAGCACTGGCACCACGCCCACTCCACAGCACAGGGCTAAAAAGCACTCGCCTTGCATGTGGCTAACTCCAGTTCAATTGCCCTCTAAGCACGTAGGAGATGGCTCAAACCATGCCCCTCCCCAGATAAGAAGGAGGGGTCGTAGGGTTCTGAAGAAACAGAACCAGGGACTGACTGGGAGATGCTTTTTTTTTTTTTTTTTAATGGCAGGCAGAAGCCACAAGGGCCTTAGGACGGGATTTTAGAGTTCAACCTTTGTGCAGGAATTTTAGAAGTAAAAACAAAACTATGCTGTAGTAGACATTCGATTTTTTTTTTTTTTTTTTTTTTGCTTTTTGGGTCACACCCGGCAATGCTCAGGGGTTAGTCCTGGCTCTGCACTCAGGAATCACTCCTGGCGGTGCTCGGGGAACCATATGGGATGCCGGGAATCGAACCCAGGCCGGCACAGGCCGACTGCGTGCAAGGCAAACGCCCTACCGCTGGGCTACCGCACCGGCCCTAGACATTCAATTTTAATTACAAACTTTCCATCTAGTTCACAGATGCTACTTAACCAATGCTATCTTAACTAAATTTTTCTGAGACCCAGGGTCAACAGTGACTCAGTCACACCATCCATCACTACACAAAGTCAAATTAGAGTTTTTAAGAGAATGGCTAAATAACAGTGAAATGGTGCAAAGCACCAACATACAGTCTTATTTGTTTTTAGGCCACAGCTGGTGATGGAGAGGGAGCTGGCTGCGTGCAAAGCAAAAGCCTTGCCCAATGTACGATCTGTGGCCCAAGGGAGCTTTGTTTTTTACTTGGTTTTTAGGCCACACCTTGCAATGCTCAGGGCTTACTCCTGACAGAGCTAGGGTTAGGGTTAGGGATCTAAGCTGGGAAGGGGGCATACAAGACAAGAATTTAGTTTTGTTTTTGGGGCCACACTGAAGTTGGCTGGATGCAAGGAAAGGGTCCTACCTGCCACACTATCCCGTAGGCCTCCCCCCACAAAAATCTTCAAGTAAAATGAGGGCTGGGAATGTGGTTCAAGGGTTAAGAGACATCTTACACAGGGCACAGCCCTGGCACCCTCGGGGCCCTCAAGCAACACAACGTATGACCCACCCCCAACAATTAATAAAAACCTGGGGCCGGGCGATAGCCCAGCGGGTAGGGCATTTGCCTTGCACCCGGCCGGCCTGTGCGGCCCGGGTTCTATCCCGCATCCCATATGGTCCCCGAGCACCGCCAGGAGTAATTCCTGAGTGCAGAGCCAGGAGAAACCCCTGAGCGTCGCCGGGTGTGACCCAAAAGAAAAAAAAATTCTCTTCCTTGGGGCATGCTGATTCCAAGGCACCATTCTTTCGCAGCCCTCTGCATCTTGTTCACAGTGCATCACTGGGGCCCGGCTGTGGGCACCTTCACGGACCACGTACATAAGCACAGGGACTCATCTACTTAACCCAGCATAGACGCACGCAGGACTATGTTCGAAGATTTGCTTCCAGTTGGAACTCCCTTTAAACAGGAAGCAGATGCCCTACAATGCTAGGCACAGGACGGAACTGCTGGCCTCACATGTGCTCTACTACTACAACCTCCACAACCCTGAATACACGTCCTTCGTGGGCAATAAAGACCCCACGAACTGGCATCTGCACCAAGTCACATGAGACCGAGTCCAAGATCTGTCACTGCAGTGCTCAGAGAGCACCTACTTCACAAGTCTGATCTAACAACTCTGGGCAGCCTGGGCCAAGGAACTGGACCCCTCAGACCCGCACTGGAAGGTGAAGGGAAAGAGATCCACTGCTGTGGCTGTGCTCATCAGACCCTGCAGAACCCGGCACTGCTTTTAGGGCCAGAGTGATAGTACAGTGAGTAGAGCGTTTGCCTTGCCCAAGGCTCACTTAGATTCAACCCCTGACATCCCATATTGTCCCCTGGCACTGCCAGGAGTATTTCCTGAGGGTAGAGCCAGGAGTAACACCGAGCATCGCCAGGTGTGACCCAAAAAGCAAAAAAAGATGGGCCCGGCTGGTGATGCCCCTCCTCTGAGGGAGGGTCATCTTTGTCTAGGCACTGAAGTCCTTCACTGCTTCCAGGCTGACCTGTGTGTGGCCGACCTGGTAGGCTGGAGGCACTCAGCAACCTCAGGCCTGGTGTGCCCTGCGTGCATTCCCACACAGCTTTCTGTTGTGCAGTACCTCACTAACTCCCGCCATGCAAGGTCTGAGGACAGACGGAATGCAAAGGGACTAGAAACCCAAAGAGGAGCGATCCTGACTCAGTAGAGTGTGGGGAAAAGAAAGGGACAATCCATGGTACAGGTCCAGGAATTAATGTGCACACAGACAGCAGAGCAACAAATTCGATCTCACTGTTTCAGGAGAGGCAAACAGTCAGCGAGACAGGCACGCCCATTAAGGAAAGGCAGCTCTGGCCTGCGCGGAAGGCGATCTTTAGCAACCAGCTTGCCCAGACTCAAGTGCCAAAGTTCCCTCAGTCCTAAGCCAACACTCACAAGTGCAACGAATGCTCCTAAGGTTTTCCAGCATCAACAACCCAAAATGTCCTCATGGACAGCACAGAGAGGACAGGTAAGCCACATACACTTCATCCCAAAAGACCCAATACAGAAACAGCTCCAGTTTTTTTTCTAGGACAATTCAAAACAGCATTCCTGAGATTGCTAAAGCAAACAGATGAGCAGGAAGGTGGCTCTATTTACACACTAATCTATCAGCTCAATGGTTTCCTTCTGTCATAAAAGGAAAACAAATGTAGACACTTTTTTAAATAACTGAAAGCTATCGGAGCCAAGTCAGTTTATGATCATAAATGAACCATAAATAATGAATACTAACTCGTACACCTACAGAAAGTTCTTCACTAACCCTTCTCTGCAGATTCCAGTTTGACTCCCCTTACAGAATAGTAAGGGACAAGGGGAGGGGAGCAAATCCACACTACAGCTGACAGGATGCTTGCCTTGGCATGGCCACCTGGGTTTACAGGGTCCTCCAAGTCCTGCCCGGAGCACTTCCGGGTGTGGCCTAAAAAAAGCCTAAACTGAAAAAAGAACAGAAAGGGAAATTGGCTAAGGAAACAAAACTCATGCCTGTATTATATAGTTGCCATGTAAATGAACAGAGCACCGGCTTTCACTCAAGCCAACACCAACAGTGAGGGGGAAATTCCTATCAGCAAATAGAAATTCAGTCTTTGGCCTCTGGAGGTTAGTGGAGAGCAAAATCATTTTCAATACATACCCTCTGGCAACTGTCTCAATTACAAAAGTAAGATCGTTCAGTTCAAGTTCGTAGTGTTGAATTACTGCTTCCGCGCCAAGAGGGCTGTGGGAGGCGGGCAGGACGACAGAAGGCTCACCACACGCACCATGTTCCCAATGGCGCTTCTCTCTCCCAAGAGTCCTGTGCCCAAGGAGCTGCCGCTGTCAGTCCCCAGGACTACAGGTATTTGACACCAAACGGCCAGCCTCCTGCAGCAAAGGCTTCGCTAGCACCAGAGTTCAGAGTTCTGCCAACAGCAGCAGCCTCGAGGAGGCCCAGAGCACCTTCCTCCACCAGCAGGCCCTGCAACGGTGCACTTCTCATGACCAGGAAGGTACCAACTGAGGAAGTGAGAACACAGGGCTTTTTTTTTTTTGAGGGGGAGGGAGGGTGTCTGCAGAAACAATGACTGACAGCTCCATAAAAACAAACCCCCTTTCCACAGAGGATTAGAGAATTTTACCTGGAGAAAGCAGGAGAGGTATTCCACATTGTTTCTCAATCAGACATCTGCAAATGTCTGCAAAAGCAGGAAGCTTACATGCAAAAGGGAGTATATCTCCAAATCATTCAATACATTCCTCAAATAAACCTAAATTCACTTTTGCTACACTAATGCTCCTTGGATGGACTTTTAGATTCCAAGAAACTCCTCCAAAACTCTTGCGGTCAAGTCCTCAAAGAACTGCCAAGTGCTTCTGCCCAAGGAGTACAAAGCAGGGCAGGCCTCGTCTGACACTAGTCTCTCAGGCAGGCTGAACCCCTTAAGGGCCGAGGAACCCCAACTACTAGAATTATAGAAAAGGATTGCACTAGCAATGCTTAACACTTGTTTTTGATTAAGGACATTTGAGTGGGCTTTTTGTAACCCCAGAGGAATGCCAAGCAGCAGACTTCACAAGAACTTCAGTACAGAAACAGTATGCAGAGGACAGAGGAATCCAGTCCACGGAGTCTGTACGGCCCATCCGTGCACGCATTCCTGAAGCTCTCCACCTGGTCCCTTATCTGCCCACACTTTCTCAAAGGACGGAGCCATTTCACTCTGAGGCTTCCTGTAAACTTTGGGATGGCCAAATCAGGCCCAAATTACTGGTGGCCTGAGCTCACACAAGTGACCCTGAATATGTACAAGTGGCCCCCAGCTGCTTCCCTGTCTGTCACCTGGAAAGTTAAACCATACCTTTTAACCGAATCGATCAGACAACCTGAGACCAACATATCCTTAAATGTCTTCGCTGTCTTTCTAGAGTAACTCAACATAAATGACTTTCAGCCAATTCTGGTTTATGACGCAAAATCAGAAAATCAGCTCCCCCCTTTCAGTTTTCCAAAATTTTGTACTATTTCATATTAGGGAGTACACTCTACTTCTAGCAAAGAAATCCGCACAGGAAGTAAACCATTTAGCTCTCCCCATCCCTACACCGGTGAGCAGGATTGCTGGGCGGGCGAAGACCGGCTCTAAAGGCCCGGCTCTGGCACGGTGGTTTCCACTGTACACATTTCCAAGGACCTCACCGCACAGTGCCTCCCCAGAGCCTACACCAGTTGGTACGAGTGCTTCCAGAAGACTCCGGTTTGGCCCTAAGACCAGGGTACTGAAGAGTTCTGTGTGAGCCCTGGATTTAGCTGTGACTGAGTCCTACTCAAGACTTGCCTGACATAGCAGCCAACAAGATTTTGTTCTGGGGCCACACAGGTGATGCCCAGGGGCTATTCTTGGCTCTGCTCAGCAATAATTCCTGGTGGTGCTTGGGGAACTATGTGGGGTGCTGAGGATCAAATCCAGATCGGCAACACAAGGTACACACCTACCTGCTGCACTACGGCACCAGACCCAGATGCAACAGCCAACTTTAAAACTCTTTCATTATATTTGTTATACCCAGAGATCTAATACAGAAATTTCTTTAGAAAGAACAGACATTTTAACCCAAAGAGCTGAGAAACAGGACTGAGAATAAGGTCAAATCACTCCCACCGCCACACGAAACATTCATTAGACTCGTCCCCCCTGCTCCAACGACCGACACCTTCAGCAGCACACGCTTTCTCACCACTGCCCACCCACCACCCAGTCGCAAGGGAGTGGTGGATACAAGGAAGAAAAGAAACTACGCAGCAATAGCACAGTAGGTAGGGCGTTTGCCTTGCACACGGCTGAGCTGGGGTCAATCCCGGCATCTCATACGCCCCAGCACCGCCAGGATGAATTGGAGTGTAGAGCCAGGAGTAATCCCTGAGCATTGCTGGGTTGACCCAAAAGGGAAAAAAAGAGAAAGATCAGTGGGCACATCTATTACTGAAAAGAGCCTAGGGCAATTAATGAAATAGAGGGATAAATGGCCGAAAACAAAAAATTGTAGGTACACACAACGACCACTGAGTAAATGTCATTTCACCCTTTCTGAAACAACTCACAGTAAGATATACTGTCATGAACACACCAATGCAGAAAAGCAGATTTTAGGAAGTATCCTTGAGTGCACGTTGACATTTCCTTTCAGCCCTAAACAGTAACTGTAACCCACTAAACTAATGTCATTATCCACACTTTTAAAGATACAAAATTTAAATTACTGTTTCTTAAATGTTAGATCCTAGTACAAGATCTTTGGTTCCCAAATGCAAAGAACCTACTAAGCTGAGGTGAGGGCAGCACCTAGGGCAGCGCCCCCTCAATCACAGCTAACAGTCTAGTGCCCGGAAATGTTCCTCAAACTCTGGAAGTGTTTTTCAGGTGTAACCATCCTCCCAGGAGGAAGTTTATCTCACCCTCTTCCTTCCTTTTAAGTAAAGCCTCCAAAAAAGGGTACCACTAGAACACCTGAGCTAGTATTACCTGGGCCGCCTCACACAAGGACACCGGAGGGCGGACTCCAGTTTCTGGAATCAGCACAGCCCCGCGCCAGGCCTGCTTGAGACCCAGTGCCACTTGACAAGGCCCCAGTAGACACCGCCGACAAGGAAAGTGAATATAAGCAACAGCTTTCCCCTGCACCCTCCAGGTGAAACTGAGCAGTTTGCAGAAACTGCTCAGTTTGCACCCTAGCAAACACCCCCACCTCACCCCAGGAGGAAAGACAACTGGATTCCCTATCCCCACTCAAACTCTCTGCCAAGCAGATCCCATTTTACAAACAAGGAAACAGATTGTTAAGTAGCCTGAGGTCAAGGCCAGAAGGGGGTGGGGCAGGGTGATCCCCAGCTGGATCCCATAGTTCTTCCTCTCCAGTAAACAGCTCCACCCCAGCCCATTAACCAGCACGTGTGCATGTGCAGCACAAAGTTCTGAACTTCCTACCTGGGCAGGAAGTTAAGAATTTGGGCTGCCTAGGAAGTTAGATGGGGTGGGGTAGAGAAATGGCCGACACAAGTCAAGGGAAAGATCACAGATAGCCAACTGGGGTGTCCTGGAAAGTCTCCACTTGTTTAAGTGCACTGCAGATTTAAAACAAGAGAGGGGGCAGTTAAAGCAGT
The DNA here is from genome assembly GCA_021461705.1 of Cryptotis parvus. Classification (NCBI taxonomy): domain Eukaryota; kingdom Metazoa; phylum Chordata; class Mammalia; order Eulipotyphla; family Soricidae; genus Cryptotis; species Cryptotis parvus. Next base: position 70,168 of record JAJIBD010009240.1, read on the forward strand.
CACACTATTAAAAAAGAAAAGGTGGGCGGGCGATAGCCCAGCGGGTAGGGAGTTAGCCTTGCGCGGCTCTCGGCCTCTGCCCGTCTGGGTTCGATCCCCGGCATCCCATATGGTGCCCCGAGCACCGCCAGGAGTAATTCCTGAGTGCAGAGCCAGGAGTAACCCTGAGCATCGCCGGGTGTGACCCAAAAAGGAAAAAAAAAAAAAAAAGGTTTGGGGCCACATCTAACAATACTGAGGGAGGGATTACTCCTGGCAGGGCACTGGGAACCATATGGGACACCTGGGATCACACCTGGTCGGCAAGCGTCCTGCTGGCTATGCACCATCTCTCAAGCCCAGAGCAAAGTCACTCAAGTACTCTTAACTTGATCAAAGGTAGATTGGGCGATCCTGAAAGAGTCTGGGCAGGTCACACACAGGGAAAGCAGGACTGAATCTGAAGGCCTGTGAGATGACTGGCACCAACTTATTCTTTTTTTTTTTTTTTTGGGTCACACCCGCGATGCTCAGGGGTTACTCTGGCTCTGCACTCAGGAATTACTCCTGGCAGTGCTCAGGGGACCATATGGGATGCCGGGATCGAACCTGGACGAACCTGGACCAGCATGAGCCGGCCCTGTGCAAGGCAAAGGCCCTACCCGCTGGGCTATCACTCTGGCCCCCAACTTGTTTTTTTAACAGGCCCATGTCTATTAGCAGGACTGTAGCCTGTCAGGATCCACGTCTGGAACTTCCTGTAGGTACAACCTTCTTGGGGGACCAGAGGCACGATCACAACTCAAATGTGGGACAAAAGGGAAGGAAACCAAAGAAGATGCAGCTGACGCTTTGAGAAACAGCAGCTCCCAGCTCCCTTCCTTGGTGTGGCAACTGTCTCTGTAAAACCACCACCACCAAACAGGTTGAATTAAAAAAAGTTAGTTTGGACCTTTCCTGGAAGGATGGGGGCAACTCTACAGCCAACTTCTAGGGATAGTGCTGGAGGCTGGCTCCAAGTCCACTAATCCCATTATCACTGCTTTCAATCTGGTTAGCAGATTAAAAACAAATCCTCTTCACTCCCCACTTTCAATCCTTCCTCCTGGCACCTCCACTCACCCTACAGGACAGCAAGGAAAGAAAGGGCCAGGAAGGTACCTGGGCCATTATGGGCCACCCAACAAGGGCGGGCCTCCAGCAGCACTGTCTCACCTCCAGGTGAGATCTGGAGGAGGTCCCTCGTGTGGGCAGCAGGGCAGGGTTACATGAGGGTGCACGACGGAAGGGACAGATAGAAGCCTCCATGAACTCAGCTAGGGTGCCCACTGCAGATCAGGAGTTCTGAGGCACAGCTCAAAGACAACCCAAGGGAGAGAAGGACGTCGAAAGAGTCCAGAACCTTCCAGACACCTGGGCCTTGCAGAACACACTCAAGACATCTTTACACAACTGCTACTGGAGGGGGAGGACCCCGCGTGGAAAACAAGGCACTGTCAAGCAACGCCCGGAGAAATTAGTATTTGTTCCTTGGGTTTTGAACCATCCAGAAATGTTCAGGACTCACTCCCAGCGTGTTCAAGGTACCAAATGTCATGATGGGATCAACCGGGGCAGCAACATGCAAGGCAAAGTGGTCATCTCACTGACCCAATCAATCCAATATTTTGGGAAATGCAAAAATAGTAATGAGATCAACTATTAGTTGCATGTAGATAAGGACTAGAATGAAAATCGGATTAAGGGTGGGGCTAGCTCCGGAGGGCCAGCCTAGTCTTCAAGAGGGGGCAGGACTTAATTCCCAGCACTATGCCCCCACCTCCCCCTGCACTGCCAAGTGTGACCCAAAATTAAAAAAAAAATTAAGAAATAATTTTGAATGTATAACTTCACCTAACTCTTCCCGTATTTACCGAATTCTTTAAAACAGCCAGCGTTCCAAGGACAGTACAGTGGGTAGGGCGTTTGCCTTGCCAGGCAGTCGCCCAGGTTCGATTCCAGGCATCCCAGCACTGCCAGGAGTAATTCCTGAGTGTGGAGTCAAGAGTAATCCCTGAGCATCGCAGGGTGTGAGCCCTCTAACCCCCACAACTGATGAGCATTAACCTTAGCAGTCTATACATTAAACTGGACCGGTAAAGAGACTAGAAGGAGCCCTGGGGAAACAGGACATACAAATTTGTTGAAGTGTTCCTTATCTTTAGAAAAATAAAGCGACCATGTACACCTTTTATTTAAAACCCTGCAATTTTGAAACGACAAGAGCAGCTACAGTACAGCTTCAGGGCTCACTCAAAAGGGGACAGATGGTCGCTTTGCCCTATGACACTGGTCTCCCTCTTCATTTCTGCTGGCTGGACTACATCCATGATTTACAACAGAACGTGGTAACGCACCTGAATTGGTAGTATCCTTCTGGACTGGAGGGAAGACTCAAAATACTCTTTGGGTGGAGTGTGTAGGTGTTAAGGCTCTTTGCCTTACACGGGGCTGATCCTGACACTGCATTTGGTCCTTGAGCATCGCCAGAAGTAACCTGAGTAGTCAGGAGTGGCTCAAATACTAAAATTTTCTTTAAACATTACCCTTGGGGGCCAGAGTGGTAGGGCATTTGCCTTGCAAGCAGCTGGCCTGTGCTGGCCCGGGTTCGATCCCTGGCATCCCATATGGTCCCCCAAGCACCGCCAGGAGTAATTCCTGAGTGCAGAGCCAGGAGTAACCCCTGAGCGCCACTGGGTGTGACCCAAAAAAGCAAAATAAATAAATAAATAAACAAAATAAAAATTGCCCTTGGGCCGGAGCAATAGCCCAGCGGGTAGGGCGTTTCCCTTGCAGGCGGCCGCCCATGCCTGCACGGGGTTCGATCCCCAGCATCCCATATGGTCCCCGAGCACCGCCAGGAGTGATTCCTGGAGTGCAGAGCCAGGAGAAACCCCTGAGCATTGCCGGGTGTAACCCAAAAAGCAATAAATAAATAAATAAATAAATAAATAAATGAATGAATGAATAAATAAAAATTGCCCTTTACAGTGACAGTGGTACTCGTCTGGAACCCATCTGCCAGCATTCCAAACAGTCCTGTAAGAATGTATAGTACTAAATACCACAGAGGGAAATCAAACCATGCAGACTCTGTACTACCACTTCCTCATTCTTTTGAAGAACTACATCCATTAAGCCCTTTTTTTTTGGGGGTGGGGGAAATTACGGCTAAGAGTTGTGGGGATCAACCCTCACAGAGATGCAAGTAATGTCCTACTGCTGAGCTCCACCCCTGGCCTTAAGCGCTCTGTAAATGTCAAAGAAAATCAGTGGAGTTAAAATGCCACCCAGCATTCTCTGAAGATTAGTAATCTTGACCCAGTGATTCTACACACACCTAAGCATCCAATAGCGGTATACATCTGTCCATATAAAAACATGTGTGCCAAGTCCACAACCACTTTTATCATAGCAGAGAGTAAAAACTACACACATGTCCTGTAATCAAAGAAAAAATAAACTGTGGTCTATGTGGAATATCATTTATTAATAAGTACTGGCTCAAGTCATGGCATAAACCTCAAAAACATCAAAGGTAGGGGCCGGAGCGATAGTCCAGTGGGTAGAGCGTTTGCCTTGCACGCAGTCGGCCCCCTGACAGCCTGGATTCAATCCCGGCATCCCGTATGGTCCCCAAGCACCACGGGAGTAATTCCTGAGAGCAGAGCCAGGAGAAACCCTGAGCATTGCCAGGTGTGACCCAAAAAAAGCAAAAAAAGCAAAAAAAAAAAAAAATCAAAGGTAGTGAGTGGACAGGAGATCTAGTTTATAAGCCACCCCAATAGAGTGGAGGAGGTGTCTGCCCAAGTACTTTGCCCCAAACCATAAATAAGCGAAAACAAGTCCAGAATCAGTGATGTGGTTCAAGGGGTACGATAGAGTGTACCTCCCAGGCGAGGTCCTCACTGCAAACACACTCCTGAACACAGCAAGGGAACTGTTTGATAAAACTGCTCCATCTCAAGAGCATGAAATCAGAACTCTAGAAAGCATGCCATGTTAAAAGATCAGGTTTTGTTTAGGGGCCTCGTGTGGAGACCAGTGCGGCTGGCAAACAAACCCAGGGCCCTCTCACTTGCACTGGCCACATCCCCAGCCCAGGATCAACCTTTTATTGATACATCACGAGTTTCACATTAAGAAATACCACCCGGGGCGCACACAAGAGTTCAGCGGCAGGCAGGGCGCTTTGCCTGCACACAGCCTTCTAGGTTCAATCTCCGGCACCACATCGGGTCCCCCAAGTCCCCGTCCCCCCCACCCCACCCCCGGTGTTGATCGCTGAACACAGCTGGGTATGGCCCAAATCCCCCTCCCTCAAAATACTTTTTGTAGGTCACTGCCCAAACCCACTCACCACATTTCAGAGCTAAGTAGGAAACGTTCTGCGGCATGAGAGACTGCCCGTGCAGTGCCGCTTGGGTTAATCTATTTGGTGCGACTTCTAGGCACTATCATATTCTTAGTGGAAATACACTGCTGCAAACCACTGAACAATTATGTTCACTGTCTAGAGCATTTTACTCATTTAGGGGAACTATTTGTATCTAAGGACTTGAGGATTTCTTGCTCCATTATCTCTCCAGTCTGAGGCAGAGTATTTCAGATGCTCTCTAGCCTCTGAGGAAGCAACAGAGAATAGGCAAAGCCAAGTAAACAAACTCTTGCCATATATTCTCCATTTAGTAAAAAGTAAGGTGATTTACTTTTTATACGCTTGTATCATGAATTAAAAGCTCAATGCCAGCATGAGCAAACCCCCGCCCCCGCAATGATCACCTGAAACATTTTTCCTGAACACTAAAACTCAGACTTAAAGCTCTCAGTAGCGGCTTGGAATGTTGTTTTCCTCTTCTTCTGACACAATTTCCAGAAGCAGAATCACGATCTGTTTATTCCAAATCAGGAACCGCATTCCCTGACACGCAGACAGTCGTGATAGCGGGTTGCGTGGCGCAACCCCATGCGATCGACTCATTCACGGAACAGATAACCTGGTGTATTAAGAAGAGTCCGATGGCTCTCAAATCCCTGGATCTCAAGCCATTCAATAAACTGAATTGTGTAACAAATATTGCGTCCCCGACGCACTCGCCGCCAGAAAGAAAGGGCGCGATTCAGTACAAAGATCACAACCTCCGCTCTCCCAGGTAACTCCGGAAACAAAGTCTAAATTCCTCCTAAACAATTCACGGCGCGCGGGGAATCTCACCCACAACTTTACAGCGCGGCCAGCGAGCCCCAGGCCTCGGACAGGCGCCCACCCTCCTCCGCGCGGGCCGGGGGGACCCTCCGACCCCGAGCTGGGGCGCCGAGCCCCGCCCGCCGCGCCGGGCACCTGGGCACAGAGCAGCGCAGTGCCAGGGCGGCGCGGGGCGCGGGGGCCGGGCACCCCCTCAGGTCACTCGGCGGCGGAGCGCGCGGCCACACGCGGGACAAGGTCACCAAGCGGCGGGCGCAGCCCCCCGGCGCTGACAGCCGGGGCCCCGCGGCGCGCGGGAACGTGCGTGCAGGGTGGCCCGTCCCCGCCCGGCTCCCCGCGCGCCCGCTCGGGGTCACCCCGATTCGCTGAATCACAAGCGCCCCGAACATGGGCGCCGCCGCTGCACGGCGCCCCCGCCAGGCCGCCCAGGCCTCGGCGCCAGCACAACAAAGCGTGCGGCCCCGCGCGCCCGGCCCGGCCGCCCCGGAGCCCCGCGCGCGCCCCCGCGCCCCCCAGGCCCGTCCGGCGCGCGCCACGGGCCGCCGGCTGCCCCCACTCACCGGGCCGGGCGCGCGCGGGCCGCGCCGCTCCTCCTCCTCCGCCTCCGCCTCACCTTGACAAAATGGCGGCGGCAGGGAAGTGGCGGCGCTCGGCCCGCCCCCGGCCGCCCCACGCCCCCGCCCGCGCCCCCCGGCCGCCCCCCGGCCGCCCCGCCCCGCCCGCCGGGCCGCCCCTGGGGGCGGCGGCGTCGCCCGGGGGCCGCCTGGGGCCGCCCGGTCCCGGTCCCGCCGCGGGCCGCCCGCCGTAGGTCGGCCCGAGCGGCGCGGGAGGCCGGGGCCCGCCCCGCCCGCGCGGGAGTCCAGCGCCGCGCCGCGCCGAGCGCCACGGGTCGGGCGCCCCGGCCCCGTTACGCAATGCGGGTGACGCGGGCCCGCGCCGGCCGCCGGCCGCCCCCCGAAGGGCACCGGTGCTCACCTGAGACGCTAGGCCGCACGCCGCCCCCCGCCGGCCGGCCGCCGCCGCCGCCTCGCCGGGCTGCTGCACGGCGCCGGGGCCCCAGCCCGCCAGCCGCTCCGCCGCGTTCTCAGGCCCGCTCGCCGCGGGCACCGCCGGCAGCCGCCGCCGCCGCCGCTCGGGCTCCTCGGCTGCGGGAGAGCAGAACAAACAGCCCTGCCGCCGCCGCCGCCGCCGCCAGCGCACTGACGTCACCGCGCACGCGCGTGCGCCGCCCCCCCCGCCCGCCCGCCCGGCGTGCGCGCGCCCCGGGGCCGGGGCCCGGAGCGGCGGGTGCGGCAGCGGCACGCGACGGGGCGGTGGCAGAGGCGGAGGCGGGAGGTGAGTAGGGCGGCGGCGGCGCGGGAAAGCTGCGCCCTAGCGAGGGCCCCGGGTCTGAGGGAGAGGGACCCCGGCGACGCCGCGGGCCGTGCTCGGGAGCCCCAGGCAGGGGCAAGTACCCTCAGACTGAGGGGAACCCACAACTGAGGGGGAGCCCACAGACCTGTGAGGGAACCCCACAGGCTGGCGGGGGCAGGAGCCCGCAGGTCGGGGGGGTGGTCGCCCACTGCCTGAGGGGGGGCGTCCTGCCTGCAGTGGGCAGCTCCGGAACACGAGTACGCTTGTGGGCCTGAGAAGAATCTGCGCCGCGAGGCGGGAGAGTGCAAAGGCAGCGTCCGCGGGACGGGGGGGCGTCAGGGCGCGCGGGGGATGCCGAAAGCTCTGCCTGGGGGTCCCCCCCCTCGGAGGGAAGCTGCCGAGAGCTGGGCTGGGGCTGAGCGAGGCGTTGAGAGGCGGCGGCCGCGAGCCCAGGCAGTATCCGGAGGCTGTGAGACCCTGATGCGGCCCTTGCCGCTGTCCTCCCCGCCGACCTTGGCTCGTGTGGAAAACGACTTTTTGAAGCTTGTTAATGGGGAAGTACAAGCTCCTTTCACTAGTGGGGCCTGGGCAAAAATGAGGACGAACTCTGACACGAACAAGGCATGAGATAAATTATTCGTTGTGGAAATAAAGATGTTTGTATCTGGTTAATGTTTCTAGTGCTTTATTAGAGAATATTCAGACTTGTCTCTTTTAAATCTTCATCTTTCAAGCTTGGCAGCTTGGTTGGCGTCAGAGAGTAAGTACAGCAAGGAAGGAGCTTTCCTTGCAGGCAATCAGACGGCGTTTGGTTGCCAGCGCCTCATATGGTCCCCTGAGCACCACAGCTGTAGCCCAAAAGCAAAGAAATAAATAAAATAAAATAAATAAATAGAAAGAAATAAAAAAAGAATTAAGAATCAGTACTCCGGGGCCGGAGCGATAGCCCAGCCGGTAGGGCATTTGCATTACACGCAGCCGACCTGACCCGGTTCGATCCCCGCATCCCATATGTGGTCCCCAGGCATCACCGAGAGTAATTCCTGAGCAAAGATCCAGGAATAACCCCTGAGCGTCGCCAGGTGTGACCCAAAAAGCAAAAATAAATAATATTGTGCTCGCCTCAGCACATATACTAAAATTGGAACAATACAGAGAAATAAATAAATGAAAATAAAAAATTAAATTAAAAAAATCAGTACTTGGGCCGAGCAATAGCACAGCACGGAGGCGTTTCCTTGCATGCAGCTGACCTGGGTTCAATCCCCAGTGTCCCATATGGTTCCCAGGCACTGCCAGAAGTAATTCCTGAGCGGGGAGCCAGGAGTAACCCCTGAGCATTGCTGGGGCTGGGTGTGACCCATAAAGAAAAAAAAGAATCAGTATTCAAATATTATTCAAGAATGTTGCTGGTAGTAGTTACTACTCAAGTTCAGTGGTAACATACATCATATTGTTATTGGAAGAATGGATAAACAGTTTATACATAATGAGATTTGCCCTTTCAAGGAGCAAACTAAGAAACATGCTTATTGAAAGAAGTCGGCCAGAAAGTCATGTATCAGATGAGTGTTTTCATGAAAAATTCCCAGAATAGGTTGTTAGAAAACAGGGATGGGTTTTCATTTAGAGGAACCTGGGGTCCGGCGATACCACAGCAGGTAGGCGTTTGCCTTGCATGAGGCCGACCGGGGTTAGATCCCCAGCATCCCATACGGTTCCCTGAGCACTGCCAGGAGTAATTCCTGAGTGCAGAGCCAAGAATATTGAGCACTGCCAAGTGGAGGCTGACCCCAGTTTCATCTCCAGGAGTAACGACCCAAGTAGAGCCAGGGGTAAGCCCTTAGCATTGCTGAGTATGGCCCCCTCAAAAAAAAAAAAAACTAGTGTATCAAATGCCACAGTATCACCCACTTAAAAATTACTA
>JAJIBD010009241.1:0-43603 GCA_021461705.1 Cryptotis parvus
GTAATTCCTGAGTGTAGAGCCAAAAGTAACCCCTGAGCATTGCGGGTGTGACCCAAAAATGGGGAAAAAAAAACTATGGTACAGGAAAGTATAAGAATTGAAGTGAAAAATTATCACAATCAGAAATGATAGAACTTTTAAAAGAGCATGATGGGTGATGGAAGAAAACAAAGCACCTCAACAGAGCTCTAGCCAGCAGAGTAACAGTTGCTGAGCAAAAGATCTTGAGCTCCAAGATGAGAAAGAAAAAACTGCTTGGAAGTAATAGAAGATGGAAAATATTCTGAGAAAAAAATCAACGTTGCTTCAAGAGGAACAATATAAGAATCATCAGGTCCCTGAAGAACAGGAAGACAAATTTGATGAAGAAAAGAATCATTGATAAGAATTTTCCAGAGTTGAAGAATACAGGCACCGTTATCCAAAAGGCCCAAAGGGTCACAGTGAAAATAGACTAAACTAGGAAAACTCCAAGGCACATTGTACTCAAGATGACAATATCCAAAGATAGAGAGAAAACTGCAAGCAGCAAGATCAAAAGAAAGTCCCTAAGATTACAGTAGATCTATCAAGCGAGACTCTATGAGACAGAAGAATGGCAGGACAGAGTACAAAATGAACACCCCACCAAGAATACACTTTATCCAGGTAAATTAGTACTCATATTTAAAGGAACAATATAGAGATTCATGGACAGAAAACAGCTTAGGAATTCATAGCCTTGAAATCAGTTTGCCAGAAGTAGCAAGAGGGCCAGAGCAATAGCACATCAGATAGGGTGTTTACCTTGCATGCACCGTCCGGGTTCGATCCCGGCATGGCGTATGGTCCCCAAGCACCACCAGGAGTAATTCCTGAGTGCAGAGTCAGATGCAACCCATGAGCATTGCCTGGTGTAACACCCCACCCCCAAAAAAAAAAGTATGGAAAGAGGTTCTTTTTTTTTTTTTTTGGTCACACCGGCGATGCTCAGGGGCTACTCCTGGCTCTTCACTCAGGAATTACTCCTGGCAGTCCCGGGGGACCATATGGGATGCTGGGGATCGAACTCAATCAACATGCAAGGCAACGCCTTACCAGCTATGCTATCGCTCCAGCCCTGGAAAAAGGTTCTTTAAAGGACAGGACAAACTTTCCAACACGTGGCATTGAGCATGTGTTGCATGTGGATTCTCTCTATTAGATTAGAAGACATGGCAAAAGGTACAGCAAACACTCCTAGCTTGCTAAGGGATTTTATGCATTTTCAATAATAAATTAACATCTCATTTACATTTATTGTTCTATGTATGATCAGGATTTTTTTCCTACAGACATCTGTATTGAAGTCTTTTTTCATAATAATATAGACACAGCAACCATAATGTATGTTTTGCTTTAAGACCAATATCCCCTTTCTTAGGATAAAACACTTTTTTTTTGTTATTTTGCATTGTTTTGGGGCCATACCCAGTGGTGCTCAGGGCTTACAGTAACCTGTCAGGCCCTGAGGCTGGAGATGGGACCCAAGGTAACACTTTGTACTTGTACAGGCCTAGTCTTATCTTCCCCTTTAATCTGTCTTAATATAGAGCTAGAGAGAGAGTGCAGCAGGTAGGGTGGTTGCCTTGCATGCTAGCAAGCAGGTTCTATTCTATGCATCCCATATGGTCCCAGAGCACCACCAGGAAGGAATGACAGCGCTGTACAGAGCCAGGAGTAACCACAGAATATGACTATGTGCGGTCAAAACTAAATAAAATTTCTTAATTCTTCAGATAAAAGATAGGGGAGTTAGAGTAAAAGGGTTAGGCCAGCGCAGGTCTGATCCCTAAGCACAGGGCCAGAATTAAGCCTTGAGCACCAAAAACAAAAAATTTCTAATGCAATGTTTTTGTTTTTTTGGCTTTTAGGGTCATCCCTGGCAATGCTCAGGGGTTACTCTTAGCTCTGCAGTCAAAAATTACTCCTGGCAGTGCTCAGCGGATCATTTGGGATGCCAAGGATAGAACCTGGGTTGGCCACATTCAAGGCAAACACCCATTCCACTATTGCTCCAGCCTCAGAGTTGAGTACCCTCAGGGCCATGATTAGGTGTATAATGAGTTAATTTTTTTTATAAAAGAGCAAAAAATATGAAGTGGAGCAAGGAAAGCCTCTTCAAAATATGGGAAAATTTGTCAGCCTATGCCAAAATATTAACTCAGGCCTCTAACACCATGCACAAAAAAAAAAAAAAAATCGAAATGGATTACAGTCCTTGATATCAGGATTTGAAATCCATAAGGTTCCCAGAAGGAAAACAAATGAAGGCAGAACTCTCCAAGACACTGACGCTAAAGACATCTTCAAGGATGAAACTCCACTGACAAGCCAAGTGGAAGCAAAGATAAATGAGACTATAGAATCTTGGGGCCGGAGCGAAAGCACAGCGGGTAGGAGCACTTGCACGCGGCCAACCCGGGTTCGATCCCCAGCATCCCATATGGTCCCCAAGCACCGCCAGGAGTAATTCCTAAGTGCAGAGCCAGGAGTAACCCCTGAGCACTGCGGGTATGACCCCCAAAAAAAAATAGAAGATTCCTACCTTGAAGGAAGCGATGACCAGGATACAAACACAGCCAACAGATTAGGATAAATTATGTGCCCACAACACCCAGTAAGGGGTTAATATCAAAGATATATAAGGCACTGACAGACTCTAAGAATAAAACATCCAACCCCATCCAAAAAAAAATGGGAAGAGATGAATAAAAACTTTCAAAAAGGAAGAAATACAAATGTTCAAAAGGCACTTGAAAAATGCTCTGCAACACATCAGGGAGATGTAAATCAAAGTAACAGTGAGATAGCATCCCATGCCAGAGGAAATGGGACTCTCATTCACTACTGGCCAGTCCTTTCTGAAAAACAATATGGACATCCTAAAAGTATCTAGGCACTGAGCTTCCATTTGACCCAGCAACCCCACTTCTTGGACTATATCCCAAGGGCCCAAAAGCAGAACGGAGAAAAGAAAAGCCCAGATGTGCCTTGCTGCACTACCAGAATTAGTCAGTATCTGGAAACAACCCAAGTGTCCAAGAATAAATGACTGGATAAACTATGTTAAATACACAATGGAATATTACTTGGCAGTAAGAAAAAATAAAGCCGTGAAATTTGCTGCTACATGCGGGGACCTGGAGAGTACCACGCTGAGTGAAGTTAATCAGAGGGGCGAGACTGACAGAATTCTCGCTCTCACATGCGGGACATAAAGAAACATGATGGTGGAATAGTGAATGCCCAAAGACAAGGAAAGCAAAGAACAAGAGAACCGGTCTTAAGTAGGAAACATGGCACTGGGAGAGAGAAGAGGGCGACATCTCTGGTGGAGGGAAGCGTGCGACTGGGAGGTGGTGCCGAGGGGTGGCGACGGACTACGCACGGACCCCTACCAGGACAGTCCTGCAAAGTACAGCGCGGTCCCTTATTTTAACAAAGCACCTCTCATAAAGGCAGACTGGTGGGTGGGAGGCAGAGAGCACTGGCGGAAGGAAGTGGACTCTGGTGAAGAGACTGATGTTGAAACATTTGAGCTTCGTGTGCCTGAGACCCAATCATGAACAACTTTGTGATTTCAAGGCGACTAAATAAAAATATATGCAAACACATACACACACACACAACCTTTCCTTACATATAGCAAAATGAATTTTAGTCTACCTTCCACAAACTCGGCCTTTCTTTATCCAAAGGGAGTTCTCTGCACCTCTGCCATTCAGAACGTCACTAAAAGCAAAGTGATTATTCAAAGACCTGCACGGTTGGTTTGAGTAAGTTTCTCAGCACCACTGTTCTGACTATGGGCACATGTCTGAAGAGATCTGTGGCTGTCTCACAGACACTGCGACTTGAAGCCTCTGTGTAGAAGAAACAGCAGACCTGCCCGTGCTGCTCAACAGTAAATGGTAACTGAGCGGCGCTGGTGCAGAAACAAACTGTAGGCAGACGTGTGGATAATGACCGTAATGGATAAAAACATAAGTCATCTAAGTGGAGATCAAACCACCGTTGAGTGTAGATCTGACAGTCTGGCTGGCAGCTGCCAGGAACATAACTGCTCCCTGGCACAACATAACAGAAGATACAACAACCACAAACTGACCACAAATCATTGAGGAAGGAAGGAGAAACTACGTGGACAAGGAAGTTCTTCACATGAGATTTGTGACTATATACTACAAAATTCTCAAGTGTTCTCCTAATTCTCATGCAAATAGCACTACATCACTAAAAAATGGAGGATTGGGCCAGAGCTATTGTACAGTGTTGTGTGTTTGCCTTGCATGAATCCCCAGCATCTATGGTGTCCCCCAAGCACCACCAGGAGTAATTCCTGAGTGCAGAGTCAGGAGTAACTAACCCCCCAGCATCGTCAAGTGACACCCCCCAAAAAAAAGGAAAAGAAAATGCAGGATTATGTCACTTGTAGGTACTGACATAAACTTAGGAAAATCACTTGTGTCATTAAGTTAAAATATGCAAAATATCATTAAGATAAAATATATAAAACTGGCAGGTCCAATTATTCCATCTTTAATAGTACTGATAAAAATAATCAATTTTCAGGGCCAGAGCAATAGTATAGAGGGTAGGGTATTTGCCTTGCTTGCAAGCCAACCCAGGTTTGTTCCTGGCATCCCATATGGTCCCTGGACCTGGAGCACCTCCAGGAGTGATTTCTGAGTGCAGAGCCAGAAGTGACCCGGGCATCGCAGGGGTATGACCCTCAAAAAAAGCAACAACAACAACAAAAAAGTATAAAGAATCAATTTTCCCAATGCACTTCAAACATTTGTTTTCTGTTCCACCATTATACTCAATCTCATTTCTAAAACATCTATCAAGGTCTTTCCATGACTTTGATTACTTAACCGCTCCACAGGAAAAGACTTTACTGCATGAATGCACTTTCCTGAGTGCATTTTACAAACAGGCCAGAGGCTATATCCACTGGGTGTCTACTCCCCTAAACTCATCCCCATCTAATGGTTGGTTTCTGTTTTGTTTCTTGCCTTTGGGGTCACACCCACCAATGCTCAGGGTTTACTCCTGGCTTATGCTCAGGGATCACTCGTGTTGTTCAGGGTATTCTATGCATATATACTATATACTATATGCTGACCATTATACTAAGGTTGGCCAAGTGCCAGCACCTTAACTCCTGTACACTAGCCCTTATATCTGTACAATTTTGAGTTTCCAGTTTTCCTGGTGAACTTTTATTTCATTTCCCCCAAAAAATGTCTTTAGGTTTTCAATCTCATTTTTGTCACTCTTCTCATGGAGACAAATCATAAGAATTACTTAAACTACAGTTTACTCAACTAGGGGTCATATGGTTCCTTTGTGAGCACCCAGGATACTCCAAGGGTACAAGGGCAAAAAAAAAAAATCACATAAATGTGGGGGGGCAGACAGCACACCGCTGGAGACCAAAAGGTTGGGGGGCTGAGGAGGACAGCGCAGAAAAGAAACAGATCAGGAGGGAGGTAAGGGGAAACTATGTCTCCAACAGCCTGTTCTTTTTCAGCTCAAAACTCTATCTTTCACAAATTCTTTCTCCTTGATTTTATCTTAAAATCATGCCTCTTCTCAGTTCTGACTCACCACTGCTCCTCACCCACAAACGTGTCCTTCCCTGATCAGAGAAGCACTTCCCCATGGGACCACTACGCCCATGCTATTCTATCTCTGCGAATTTGAAGGAAAACTAATGTACAATTACACCTCACAGTGAACCCCTGGAAATTTGGATTCTACCACATTTTATCTATTACTGCTGGAGGAGTTGGAGCCACACCTGGCAGTTCTTGAGGACTACACCCAACTTTAGATCATGAGGTGCCAGGGACTGGACTTGGCTGGCCAAGTGCAAAGGAAGCCCAGAATGCCTGTAATCTCTCTCCAGTTGGCTCCGTGCTGGCAAGTCAGACAGGGGCCCAAGCAAAAGTGCAGTGGACAAGATGTCGCCTGGCGGGTGGACAATCAGGTTCAATCCCCAGCATCCCGTAAGCCTCCAAGCACCACCTGGAGTGATTCCTGAATGCAGAATCAGGAGTAACCCACAAGCATCACTACATGTGGCCCCAAAGCGAATAAACAAACAAAACCAAGCAAGCCAGTGACAATCACTGCCAACCTCAAGCACTTGTTCTCTGCACTTTCCTATCTAGGCTCGCTACAATCATAGGAAGCTTCTTGAGCTTCTTCCATCCTACCTGCGGTAGGTACTGTTGCTCTGCTCCCCTCAACCCCAATCTTTTCATTTAAACAGTACAGCAGGTAGGGTGTCTGCCTTGCACACGACAACCTGGGTTCAATCTCTGGCATCCCATATATTCGCCCCCCCACCATACTCAGTCATGAGATCCTGTTGTGACCTTAACCGCTGTGATCCACAGTCAAGAAATGAGGCTTTATAGCAGGATACTGTTAACATTTTGACAAGTTCTATCCTGTCCACAATTACCTGGTAAAAATTAGTATCAGGAGCTTGTTTTACTGCCTGTTTCCCCTAATCTTCCTTCCTTCCTCCTTTCTTCCTTTCCTCCTGGCTATACCCGGCAATGTTCAGGGGTCACTAGTGGCTCTGCATCAGGAATCACTGCGGGGTTCATACAGGATGCGGGGATTAGACCCAGGTAGTCTGAGTGCAAGGCAAACCACCTATCACTCCACTCTGGCTCTGCCTCCTCCAAAATTTTGTTTATTTTTCCACTTTATTTGAACACTGTGGTTTACAAAGTTGTTCATGATACATTTGTTATAGGCATTCAATATTCCAGCACCAAACTTACCACCATCATGACCTCCTTTCCATCTTCCCAACCACCCTCAAATCTAAGCCCACAGCAAGCCCAAAATAATTCATTTTGTATTGTTTGTTACCACTAAATAGCTAATGTAGTTATCAAAAAATGCTTCAGGGGACCAGAGTGATATAGCACAGGGGGCAGGCGTTTGCCTTGCATGCGGCCCGACCCGGTTCGATCCCGGCATCCCATATGGTCCCCGAGTTCCGCCAGGAGTAACCCCTGAGCATCGCTGGTTGTGACCGAAAAAGCAAAAAAAAAAAAAAAAAAAACACCTTCAGTATTGGCCCTTGAAGGGGTTGGGTTTTTTTGTTTGTTTGTTTGTTTGTTTTGCCTTTAGGGTTTGATACTAAGCATCCCTTGTGGTCCCCCAGGCACCACCAGGAGTAATTCCCTGAGTGTAGAGCCAGGAGTAACCCTGAGCATCACCTGGTGTGAACTCCGAAAGACCAAATAAGGTGCTAGAGTGATAGTCCAGTGAGTAGGGCATTCTCTTGCGTGGCCAACCCAGGTTCAATCCCTGGCATCCCATATGGTCCCCAGTACTGCCAGGAATAATTCCTGAGTTCAGAGCCAGGAGTTACCCCTGAGCAATGCTGGGTGTGACCCAAAAAGAAAAAAAATTCAGTAAAAGAAAATTACTGAGAATTGTTATATCTCACATGGCACATTCTGTCCTTGTCTGAGTGTTTCCTAGAGCTGTGGTTGCAGTTAAGTCTTCTCTGTTAATGAGCTTAGCTGGCTTCTCTGGTACATCCCATCTCATCTGGCAGGCTCCACACAGGGATGTTAGTATTGTGCAGTCTGGAGATGACGCACGACTATGAACATGGCCGCAGCTGTGGCTGTGGGTGTGGCTGCCAGCGCTTCAGAAACAACAGCCTCAGCACCCACCATCCATCCCACCCCCAATCTTTTTTTTTTTTTGGGTCACACCGGCGAGCCGGGTTTCTCCCTGGCTCTGCACTCAGGAATCACCCTGGCGGTGCTCGAGGGACCATATGGGGATCGAACCCGCGGCTGGGCCGGCGTGCAAGGCAAGCGCCCCTACCCGCTAGGCTATCGCTCCGGCCCCCAATCTTTTTCTTTTTTCTTCCCGTTTTTTTGAGTCACACCCGGCAATGCTCAGGGGTTTACTCCTGGCTCTGTACTCAGGAATTACTCCTGGCGGTGTGCTCCAGGGATCATACGGGATGCAGAGGATTGAGGATTGAACCCGGGTCATCCGCATGCAAGGCAAACGCCCTACCCGCTGTGTTATCGCTCTGCCCCACCCCACCCCATCTTTAGCTGCTTTGTCTTACAACCTTAATGGTAATATAGAAATTAGTCAAGAGTTTGTACAGGTCTCCCCACTCAGTTATACTTGATAAACTCAACCATTCAAGCCCCAACCATTCCTTTTTGTTTTCTATGGGGCTAACTCTATCTCTCTAGATTTTATTACTATCAGGCTGTAAGACTATCAATAGGTAGGGTGTTTGCTTGCATGGGGCTGACCTCGGTTCAATCCCTGGCATCACATATGGTCCCCTGAGCACTGCCAGGAGTAATTTCTGAGTGAAGAGCCAGGAGTAACATCAGAGCATTGCTGGGTGTGGCCCCCAAAAAAAAAAAGACTATCCTCTGGCATTCTAGACGCTCCTACAAATGTCTCAAACTTAACAGGTCTGAACCAGGGTCTCCACACCATCTTTGGTGGATTCCCTTCAGAAACTGTTTTAGGCAGGGTGTAGAATAGAGAGAATGTAGGGTGCTGCCTACATCCGTCTTTCTCCTTACAGTTCTTCTCAAATTACATTAGGATAACTCTGCAACCAACCTAAAAACACTCTAATCCTTTGTAACACTATCAAAATTATGTCTGAGAGCATACTCATTCCCACTGTTTTCTAAAAATATTAAAGGAGTACCTGAAATACCCATTCCATTTTACATCTTTGTTCGACAGTTTTCTGGAACTTTTTGATGCATAGAATAGTTAAGATCCTCAGAACCATATTCAAATGTCCTCTGTGGTTTGGACTTTAGATATTTTCTTATTTCTGCTGAGTTTAACATTTTCTTCCTTCTACTCAGACAATAACACCAAGAATCTGGGATGGGTGGGTAGGACAAATGTAAACATGTTCTCTGCACACAATACTCTTAAGCTATAATATTAATCATAACTCTACAAGACAGTCCCCTGAAGACTGGTCTTAGTCATTTACTACAGTGATTATCAGCCAAGTTTGACTCTGCTCTTCTTGGGGCAATGGCAATATCAGCAGATATTTCTGGCATCTTGAAGAAGAGGCGGGGGGCCAGAAGGTACCTCTAAATATTATATGAGTGCTGGGGATTGGAATCCGAGTTCCAGCATGCAAAGCATGCCTCGAGAGGCCCCAACTGAGCTCTGGCTCCAGTCCCCACAATAATAAACTGGCTAAAATGTCAGTAGTACCTCTACTGAGAAACTATAGTTTCTCAATAAACCAATCAATAAATGTCTAAGAGACAGGAGCGATACCCTAGCATGTAGGCCGTCTGCCTTGCATGCGGCCTACCTGGGCTCAATACCCCACATCCCATATGGTCCCCCAGCACAGCCAGGAGTAATTCCTGAGTGGAGAGCTAGGAGTAACCCGAGCATCGATGGGTGTGATCAAAGAAGCAAAATAATAATAAAAAATAAATGTCTAAAAAAAGCAGTAAGTGTCAAAACAGGAACTAAGTCTGGGGACACGTGACAGGCCTAGCTAGCTTGGGGTTTTGCTGTTTGATCCACTCACAGCTTATCTATTTACATGTTCTGAAAAAGTCAAGGTTCATACAATGAGATCTCTTCTGTGTAAACACTGATGGAGGGTGTGGCAGTTACAGAAGTCACCTTGACTCTGAATGAGTAACTTCTGACTTAATCATCTACCAAGACTTTTATGTCATCTAGATTGGGCACAGCTCCTCTTTTAGACCCACTGCACCCAACGTGGGACAGTTAGAATTTACCAGGAGAATACCACCCTGGCTACATTAAGACTTGTAAAGTATAGGAAGGATCATACTAGTTTGCTCTCAAGCAGGCAAGTGTGACCCATTCAGTATATGGAGAACAAGATACTCAGAATCACCCTGGTGCAGATAATAAATAAGGACCTTGTGGGTACCATCTAGATTACATGAAGCCCATGAAATTAAGATGCATTACCTTATACCTTATATATGGAAGGATTCACATGGGCTCACGAGGGGCTCTGTGCCCAATCATCTCCTTTGTCGAAAATGGACAGAACCTGCCCCCATGGAGAGTCCGGCACCAGCAGCTGCCAAGGTCTGGGCACCTGGTTCAGACAGCACCGCATGTCCTCCAAGTAGTCCCCGAGCTACCTGCTGAAGCTGACTGCCACAACCTACAACACCTACCTCAACCTGTCCGTGCTAGCAGGGACCAGCACCACGTACTGTTTGGCTGCAGTGCACAGGGAAAGAACCATGACGTGAACGTGATCGAGCTCAGTAAGAAGGCAGCGGGAGCTCCTCCCTGGACAAAGGTGCCCTCCCCATTCCTCACCCCTCCATCAATCCCTTCTTTTTTTTTTTTTTAATGTCTATTTCTTATTATTTTCATTTGGGGAGTTACTCCTGGCGATGTTCAGGGTTACTCCTGGCTCTGCGTTCAGGAATTACTCTTGGCAGTGCTGGGGGACATTTAGGACACCAGAGATCAAACCCAGGTGGGCTGTTTGCCAGACAAACTCACTACCCACTGCGCTACGGCTCAGGCCCCATCCACCGTCCTCTTGAGGCCTCTAGATCACAGCAATTCGAATGATTTTGGTAACTACTGAGCTAAAGTGGCATCTGTCCCTGACAACTGTTTGCTGATTAGCTAAAACACATGAGATGAAGCCCTGCCACCACCCCACCACCCCTACATTTCAAATCCATGTTGTGTCGCGCCTAGCGCAGACTCCATCCCTGGCTCCCTAGTTACTGTGTTCCTGTACTGTTTATCTGGTTGTGGATGTGTTGGTATTATCCTGGCTGCGGGGACAGAAAGGGATGAGCTCCTTCAGCCTACATTCCTGATGGCCATAAGTTACTTGCTATTTGCAGTGAACCCAGAAGCCAAACTTGACAATAAATGCCTTAGTGTTTGGGCTCTTTGAATGCAAAAGAAAGGTCTATCACTATTTGCAGGTAACATGTCACTGTCACTGAAGACTGAAACAATAGACTTGTACAATAAAGCAGCAGGCTACAGACCCATGCAAAAACCCATGACTCTTCTATATGCAAATAATGAAATGGAAGAGAAAAATTAAAAGAAAATCCCATTCACAATTGTGCCTCAGAAACTCAAATACCTGGGCATCAGTTTAATAAAAGATGAAAGAGACAATGAAAACAATAGATCACTGCTACAAGAAATAAAAGTGCACAAGGAAATAGAAACATATCCTCATTCATGGATGAGAAGGATCCACAATGTGAAAATAATAATCTTTCCCAAAGCATTATACAGATTCAATACAGCCAGCTTCTATTAAAATGCCCAAAGTGGTTTGGGTTTTTTTCTTTCCTTTTTTTTTTTTTTTTTTTGCTCAGGTCCACACATGACTGTACTCAGATCTTACTACTGGCTCTACAATCAAGGTTCACTCCTGGAGGCTCCGGAGACCATATGGAGTGCTGGGGATTGAACCCAGTTTAGCCACATACAAGGGAAGTGCCTTACCTGCTCTCCAATCTCTCTGCATTGAGAGTCCAAAGAAACAGATTCTCAGGTATATGAACAGTTACTGTTTGGTAAAGGAGTCATAAGTATTAAGTGGCGCAAGGAAGGCTCTTCAAAGTGAGGGTTGGGATAATTGGTCGGTCACCCCCCATATATGTAGATCACTTCCAAACCCCATGCACAAAAGTCAAATCAAAATGGAGACCTCAGTATCAGACCTGAATCCATAAAATTATATCAAAGAAAACAGAACCATAACACGCCATGACACTGAAGTGGTACCTTCAACAACTCAACAACTCAATACTATTGGCCAAGCAAAACAGAAGCAAAGATAAACCAATGGGACATGAAACTAAGATGCTACTGCACCACAAAGACCTCACCCCCACTCCCCGACTGGCAGAGATTTCCCCATCATTCATCTAATAAAGAGTTGATATCCAAGATACATAGTACTGGTAGTCCTCTACAAGAAAACAAAACAAAAAAATAAATAAAAACAAAAACAAAAACCACCAAGTGGGGAGCAGAGATGAAGGGAAACTGCTCCAAAGAAAACATACAAATGGCCAAAGGGTGTAAGAAAAGTTGCTCTACATCACTATCTCAGGGAAATGCAAACCAAGACAACCAGGAGGTACCATCTTACTCCAGCGGGGCTGGTACACATCACCAGGAACAAAAGGCAGCAGTGTGAGCATGGAATGGAGAAAAAGGGACCTTAGCAAGGTGTAAGGAAAGTCAACCTTTGATAAAGTAGCCAAAAAGTATCAAGTGGAGTTTAATAGGACCACTCCTCAAAATACAGGAATCAAGGTCAGAGACGGAACATCAGGTTTGATGCTGGACAGTCCAAATGGTCCCCAAGGGATAAGTTTTAAAGTAGGTAACACTGGAGTGGCAATCTTGCCTTTCTGTACCACTATGCAGTAGACAGAACTGTGTTTAGAGCAACAACTTAACTACTTAAAACACCAGTTAAACACTGGCTAGCTTTGCTTCTAGGACTGGTCTTCGACAGTTCTGACCAGTAAGAGGAAAGGGAAAGTCGGCTGGGGTTTTCTAGAAGTTTTTCTGGTACAGGAATTGTATTTTTTGTTTTTTGTTTATTTTGTTTTTCTGAGTCACACTTGGCGATGATCAGGGGCTAGTCCTGACTCTGCACTCAGGGATTACTCAAGGCAGTGCAGGGGGACCATATGGGAGGCTGGGACTGAACCCAGGTCTGTCGGTGCAAGGCAAACGCCTTACCAGGTGTACTACCACTCTGGCCTAGAGTTTGTGTTTTGATTTGGGGTTTTTTTTTGCTTTGTTTTATTCTAGTTTGTTTGTTCTGGAGTACCCCAGTGGTGCTCTGTGTTTTCTCTTGGCTCTGAGCAAAGTCTTTCCCAGACAGCTCTTAACCACAACTCAACTTGGGCCATTGTTCTTCAAGCTTTTCATTCATTCGTTCGTTCATTTGTTCGTTTGTTCGTTCGTTAGTTCGACTTTTTTGGGTCACACCTGGCAATGCTCAGGGGTTACTCCAGTCTCTTCGCTCAGGAATTACTCCTGGCGGTGCTCAGGAGACCATATTGGATATCGGGGATTGAACCCAGATCAGCTGCTATTGTATAACAGGCTTAGCTAGTTTGGTAGCTTTGCTGTTTTACCCACACACAGCTTAATCTACTTACATGTTCTTAGGCCAAGGTTCATTCAAATGAGATCTCTCTTCTGCCTTTTGTTCTTGGTAATGTGTACCAGCCCCACTGGTCTAAGATGATACCTCATCTTACACACCACTCACTGCTAGAGGGTGTGGCAGTTACAGAAGTCACCTGAACTCTGAATAACTTCTGACTTATTATACATTTACTAAGACTTCTATGTTTTCTAGATTGGCCACAGCTCCTCTTTATACTCACTGCACCCAGTGTGAGACAGTTAGAATTTACCAGGAAACTGCCAACCCTGGCTACGTTGAGACTATCTTCAAGATTATAGGAAGGATCATACTAGTTTGCCCTCATGCAGAGTGTGACCCTTTCAGTATACAGAGAACAAGATACTCAGAATCACCCTGGTGCAGATAATAAGAAGGACCTTGTGGATACCATCTAGATTACATGGAGCCCATGAAATTAAAATGTATTACTTTATATCAGCCCCCTCTCTCTCCAGTGTTTTACATAAGAGATAATCTTGGAAGAAGGGATTAGTCCTTGGTGTAATTCTTTGTTTACACCCATAATAGGGTGTGGCACCACCCTTCTACAAGCTGTTAGGGTTCTTTGTTGACAGGACCCTCCCTGTCCACAGACAAGATTACTTTGGTGTATATAAGGGGACTGACTTGAGGTAGTCGCCTCTCGTTTCCTCTTCCCCTTCTTTCGGGTAGGACTCCTCATGGGTGAGATCCTCTCTCTTTGGTGGAAGACTTGGGCTCTCTTGTATGGTCCAAGTTCTGACCAGAGCTAGAGTTCTTTCATTCTACTGGATTGCGGTGGTAGAGCTTTTGTACTATTAAAAGCCTTTTTGGGGGCGGAGTGATAGTCCAGTGGGTAGGGCGTTTGCCTTGCACGCGGCTGGCCCATGCCGGCCTGGGTTCGATCTCCGGCATCCCATATGGTCCCCTGAGCACCACCAGGAGTAATTCCTGAGTGCAGAGCCAGAGGAAACCCCTGAGCATTGCTGGGTGTGACCCAAAAAAGCAAAAAAAAAAAAAAAAAACCTTTTTGGAACTGCGCCCAACTCGTGAGTTTTCATCCGAACTCGTGAGTTTTCATCCGTTCCCGGAGGCCTAGAAGAGAACTTCTGTCCTGATACTGTTGGGGACCCCAGCGGATCCCCAACAAGCCACATGCAAGGCTAACGCCCTACCGCTGTGCTATCACTCCGGCCCCTCTTTAAACTTTTTCAAAAGGAAAGCTGAACTCCCATTTTGCATAGTCTGTTACTACAGTCCTATTATTTCAGTGCTGTTTCCTGAAATATTACACATCTTCTCATTATCCTATTACAACAAGGTAGTAACTTCATTACCTCAGTTAGCTATTAAACATAGATTTTAAACAAACTAGCTATTAAAACAAACTAGCTATTAAACAAACTAATAATAAGCACACTACTAAATGTTAACACATTAGTTCAAGAATGGGAAAATATCTCAGATTATCAATAAAAAAGAAGTTTTTGTTCAAAAGATTACAAATCACAAGACTTTCATAAACAAAGTTTTGATTTGTGGCTATACCCCATGATACTCAGTGCTTACTGAGTACATCCCTGGCTGGGATGGAAGACCAAAACTTTCATGTTGCAGTACACTGCTGCCCAGAGCCTCTGCATCTGGCCTGGAGTTGCCTCCTGCAGTTCACTTGGTAGATAGGAGGAGGACAGTTTGAATGTGGCAGTTTATCTGACCATGTATTCTATATTGGCTGGTATAAATATTCTCTCATGCAGCCACAATCATCGTGGGACCAGCTAGATCTTATCGGTATATCTGCCTGGCCACATTGGATCTCTAAGTAATTAGACCAGAGAGAAATGCTGTTTGCCTCCAAGCAAGCAAGCATGGCTCTCTGATAACTCAAAACTAATATACACAACAACCATGAAGTAAAGATGTGAAGGCTGTGAAGGCTTGGAGAAATATATAACTGGCAATAGAATCACTAGTCACTATCTTCCCGTTCATCATCAATTTGCTCGAGCGGGCTCCAGTAATATCCCGTATGTCCTGTCTCATGCTAGTAGAGACCAAGGGCATCTGCTTGCTCCAGGAACATAAAGAGTCTCAAACCATTACATTAGGTCATAGGAATGACCTAACATAATTGTCTGGTATTTGGCATATCAAATACGACACAGGCAGCTTGCCAGGCTTGCCATGCGGGTGGCATACTCTTGTAGTCACCTCTAAAAACAGCATTTATTGATGAACTGTGCGGCCGCACGAGCCAGGCTGTAATAGGCTCGTCTGCTGGATGGAGTTCTGATGAGAGGAAGGTACGGATGTGGAAAATGGTGGCCCTCATGGAGTGGGGCAAGGCTCTGCTGGGGTGGCAGGCCAGGTCTAGAACCCGCCATCCCTCCCGAGTGCCTTGTGAGTGGCTGGGCACAGGGAGAGCTGGTAGCTTCTCTGCCCCATGTCTGAGAGTCTCTGGTTCAGCATACCTGGGCCAGATTGAAAAAAAACTGCTGCAGGGTGGGTGTCGATGATCCGGGCTGTGATAGGCTCGGCTGCTGGATGGAGTTCTGACAAGAGGGAGGTCGGATGTGGAAAATGGTGGCCCTCATGGAGTGGTGGTGGTGGTGGGGGGGGGGTTGTCTGGCTTGTTGCGAGGCTCTGCTGGGGTGGTGGGCCAGGTCTAGAACCCGCCATCCCTCCCAAGCGCCTCGTGAGCAGCTGGGCACAGGGAGAGCTGGTACCTTCTCTGCCCCATGTCTGTGAGTCTCTGGATCAGCATACCTGTGCTGGATTGAAAAAAAACTGCTGCAGGGTGAGTGTCAATGATTGGGCTGTGATAGGCTCGTCTGCTGATAGAATATTCTTTGGTACAGATGCATGCCTTTGTATTCTGAGATACAGTTCATTTTGGAAGTCACTCCTCCACTCTACCTTGCAGGGGCACTTCCCAGGCAGATCTTAGCTTGGCAACATTAACACCTCAAAGGGTCTAAGTGAGGTCCTGGGAGAAATTACCTGAGGGCATTTGACCCTAATGGCTTTCTATTGGAGCAGGATGTCTGGGTTGCAGGGATATTTTATAACCTACTCTGCTTCCTTTTTCTTTCTCCTTCCCCTCCCCCTTTCTGCTGGCACTCCCCTTCACTCCTCCTTGCTGTCTGCTCTCTGGGGGAAGGGGCCACATAACACATGTTGGCAGTGATCTTGGCCTACACTTGGCCTGGCCTAGCCAGGAACCCTAAGTTCGGGGGTTTTCCTATTGCTGATTTGTATGCCAGAACCTGTGCTAAGTAAAGCATCTTCAAACTTCTCGGGATTCTCTAGTCTTTCTCCATCTGCAGGCTGCTGATCCCCTGGGGCAGAAGGGGGATCCCTGACCCGGCTCCCGGATTTTGTGCGGGGTGTCCCAGAGTTTCCCCTTTTTCACTATATTAAAATAACTTCAAAATTTCTTGTGTGGGGGCGGAGCGATAGTACAGTGGGGAGGGCGTTTGTCTTGCACGCAGCCAACCTAGGTTCGATCCCTGGAATCCCATATGGTCCCCCTGAGCACTGCCAAGAGTAATTCCTGAGTGCAGAGCCAGGAGCAATCCCTGAGCATTGCCAGGTGTGATGCAAAAAATAAAAAAAAATAAAACTTGTATGATGCTGTTTCAATGACACAACTGATTTTTTAATTACTTGAAGAATCCCCTTATAATTTTAATCAAAGAATCCAAGACTGCAAATTCTATACTTTTTTTTTTTTTTAAGCCTGGAGTGATAGCACAGAGGGTAGGGTGTTTGCCTTCCACGGGGACCAGCCTGGGTTCAATCTCCAACATCCCATATGGTTCCCAGAGCATCGCATGGAGTAATTCCTGTGTGCAGAGCTGAGTAACCCGAGCATCACTGGGTGTAACACCCCCCCCAAATATCACTTTACTTGACTTCCCGTTGTTCATCCATTTGCTTGAGCGGGCACCAGTAACTTCTCCATAAGTCCTGTTGCAAGCAAGTGTACCCCAGGGGCATCTACTTGCTCCAGAAACAGGAAGTCTCAAACCATTCCTTCAGGTCATGGGAATGAGGTCCGTAATTGTTACTGGATTTTGGCATATCAAATAAAACACAGGTAGCTTGCCAGGCTCTGCCATGTAGCCCTAAAATAGAATTAAAAAAAAAAAAGCCAGGGACAGGAGAGATAGAGGCAGTAGGGCTTTTTGCCTTGTGTGTACACAGCTGAATAGGTTCAGTCCTCAGCACGCCCCATCATCCTGCAAGCCCACCAGGAGTGATCCCTGAGTGCAAGCCAGGAGTAAGCCCTGAACAAAGCCAGGTGTGACACAAAAACCAAAGTAAATATATCAAAATTAAATTAAAAAAAAAAAACCAGTGGCCGGAGCGATAGTCCAGCAGGTAGGGTGCTAGTCTTGCATGTGGCAAACCCAGGTTGGGTCCTCGGCATCCATATGGTCCCCGAACACCGCTGGGAGTAACTCCTGAGTTGCAGAGCCAGGAGTAACCCCTGAGCATCGCCAGGTGTGACCGAAAGAGCAAAAAAAAAAAAGGAAGAACAAGTGCCCATAGTTTTAATAAAGGTCAGCAGCATGCTAAATGGCCAGTAACAGGGAAGAGAAACCACAGTCAATGAGCAATCACTTTGACCCTTG
Organism: Cryptotis parvus; assembly: GCA_021461705.1. Classification (NCBI taxonomy): domain Eukaryota; kingdom Metazoa; phylum Chordata; class Mammalia; order Eulipotyphla; family Soricidae; genus Cryptotis; species Cryptotis parvus. The sequence goes on from JAJIBD010009241.1 coordinate 17,890, forward strand.
CACAATCAGTGTTGAGTCTCCTTTATTTCAACATTCTGATATAACCCCAAAACAACCATAAAGAGACTAAACAAACCACTGCTTCTGAACAAAAGAATTTTCTCAATTGGAGTAAATTTTTAAAAACTACTGTTCTTGGAAGTACAAAAATGACCATTAACATTTCTGGTAAAAGCCAAACAAGATCTCTGCATCGTCACCTGAATAACATCTATGAATTATTTCCTCCATGAGCAATCTACTGTTAAAGAGTTCACGCTTGAAACCAAGTACACACCAAACTTTGAAGAGAAAAGGAAACAACTCAGGGGCCATTTTAACTCTCTGACAACAAGGCACCAAGGCATCACTTCTACTTAAAATGCTTTTTCTTTATTCTTATTTTTCTCTTCTCTTACTCCATAAATACAGAAATAAAAACCCAAAGCTGGGGCCAGAGCAATGACAAAGGGGTAGGGTGTTTACCTTGCATGTGGTTGACCCAGATTCGATCCCGGCATCCCATATGGTGCCCCAGCACAGCCAGGAGTAAATAACTGCTGAGTGCAGAGCCAGGAGTAACTTCTAAGCATCGCCAGAAACGGCCCAAAAATAAACAAAAGCCCCCCCCAAAAAAGCTCAGGGCCAGAGCAATAGTACAGTAATTAGGGCATTTGCCATGCATGCAACCAACCAAATTCAATCCCTGAACCTCATATGGTCTTCTGAGCACCCAGGAATGAGAACAGAGCCAAAAGTAAGCCCTGAGGACCACCAGGTTTGATCCAAAAGTAAACAAAAGTTCCTATTTTGAAATCTACACCCCTGGATAATGAAAAGTTATAAGGGACAGGAGAGATGGCACAGCAGGTAGGGTGCTTACCTTGCACACTGTTGACAGGGGTTGGATCCCATCATTCCCTAAGACCGCCAGCAGTGCTCTCCAAGTGCCCAGCCAGGTGTAATCCCAGAACACAGACAGGGATGGCCAAAAACCAACCAAACAAAAAGCTCAGAGACCGCAGGGAACACACTACAAGAGTAAGTAAGCTGGTCTGGAAAAATGACTGAGACCCAATCATGAACATCTTTTTAACTGTATATCGCACGGTGATATAATAAATTTTTTTTTTTTTAAAAAGAGTAAGTAAGCTGGGAATCTGTCCTAAGGGGTAGAAGGCCATGTAATTCATTAGTTCCTCCTCACAGCTGGACCACCAGATCCCACCAAGCATTCTGATTTTGTGGCACTTCGATCTAAATAAGAATTCTAATTTTTTAAAAAACTGAATCAGCCTGAGACAGTTAAAGCTGTTCATGACTGAGTTTGTGATATAATGTTCCAACACCCATTGCTTCCAGTGCACATTTCGCCACCGATATCCCAACGTCCCGTTTCCCTACTGCTTGTGCTCCCTCTCTCCCCCCTTTTCTATCCTCCCGTCCCCCCCCCCCCCCACCTGAGGCAATACTGTTACTGTATTACCAAGCATATCACTGTACCTCCTTTCAGCACTGTTTTTATCCAGAGATCACTTCAATTACCACTGTCATAGTGGTTCCTTCTGTCCTAACTGCACCCCCCCCCCCCACCCCAGTGGCAAGTTCCCTACCATGGGCCAGTCCTCCTGGCCCTTATTTCTATTGTCTGGGTATTATTCACATACTTTTTTTTTTTTTTTTTTTGCTTTTGGGTTCACCCAGCAATGCTCAGGGCTAAGACCTGGCTCTGCACTCAGGAATTACTCCTGGCGGTGCTTGGGGACCATAGGAGATGCCGGGATCAAACCCAGGTCGGCTGTGTGCAAGCTGAACTATCACTCCGGCCCCACATACTTTTTTTTTAAACATCTTATAAAAGATTTCTAACTTCCATCACTTCCCAGGGCTAAGATATCAGCAACCAAGTTCTTCCCACCACCAGTGCACTGTATCTTTGAGCTCTCTGTAAATACGAATGCATACAGAGGCCAGAACGATAATACAGCTGGTAGGGCGCTTGCCTTGCATGCTGCGGACCCAGGTTCAATTTCCAGCATCCCTCATGGGGGTTCTCTGAGTGCAGGGTCAAGAGAAAACCTTGAGTGAGCATTGCTGGGTGTGGGCCAAAAAATATAAACAAAAACTACTTTGGGGCCTTGCACAAATTTCAACTGCTGAAAGTATGACTCCGCTGTTTCAGGTTTGTCTCAACTAGGCTGTGGGTTCACTGAGGTTAAGGGGTGACAGAAAAGTATACTTCCTGACACACAAGTCTACTTTAAAGGTCACTACCTGTCCCCCAACCAACAGATCAAATACAACCACCATCCTTTATGCTATGAGGCTTAAACCATCTAAGTTACCAAGCCCCAGTGAGCTCTTATCACCTACTACAGTCAGCTATAACTAGAAACAATGTCCCCTTCCTTCCAGTTGGATCTTGCCTACAAACAGGCAAATCCTTCCCTTCTCAAAATCCTGATTCCATCTTCATTTCGGTGTGAGTCTGGCATTTCCCATGGAGGTGCCGCCCTCTACACAGACAGCCCCGGTGTTTTCTAGCATTTGGTCACTTTCACAAGTCTCTTCCCAGGGACTCTTCCTGGCTCTTCAAAGCCCAGCTGTAAAGGTGCTTCTTTCAAATTCCCCTTTGACGAAAGTGAGCACTATTCTTTTTTTTTTTTTTTTTTTTGGGTCACACCTGGCAATGCTCAGGAATTATTCCTGGCAGTGGTCAGGGAACCATATGGGATGCTGGGGAAAAGCAAACGCCCTACCTGCTGGACTATCACTCTGGCCCACTATTCCTGAAGGAACAGGACTTTGCACGCCCCAGGACTTTACCACTTTGAACAGAAAGTCCCATCTCACTTCTTCCTAGCCAAAGGAAAATGAACCAAAGTAACCTTAAGTGCTGAAGGGCACAGAATTAGCATTAGAAAACAGCAAAAAGCAAACTATTAGGTGGGGACCCTACTTGACCCCATCTTATTCTAAGCAGACATTCTACTACTTATGGAAAAATATTTTGCTCTAAACCTCACTTCCCCCAAATTTCTTCTCCATATTTCAATTTGAAATTATAGTCCGCAGGCAGGAGAGAGTACGGTGAGCAATGTGTTTGCCTTACATGCAGGCTACCCAAGATGGATCCCAGAGCACTGTCAGAACCCTGAGCACAGACAGATGAGGCCCAAAAACAACCCGAAAAGAAATTGTGACTCAGGTTGTTTCCAGCATAACTTCGAGACCATGTGGTGCCAGGGATTAAATCTGAGCATACACCTAGTACTTTGTTATCTCTGTAGGCCCCTCTTCTTACTTTAAAACAAACCAAGATACTTTATAGCTGACTTACACCGCCAGGAGTAATTCCTGAGAGAAGAGCCAGGAGTAACCCCTGAGCATCGCTGTGTGTGACCCAGAAAGCAGATTGATTGATTGGTTGGTTGATTAATTAATGTGGAGGGAGGGACCGGAGCAATAGTACAGTGGGTTGGACACTTGAATTGCAAGAGGCAGACCAGGGGTTCAATCCCTGGAATCCCCAAGCACCACCAGGAGTGATTCCTGAACGCAGAGCCAGGAGATTACCCCCAGTACTGCTGGGAGCGGCCCAAATAAATAAATGAAACGTAGGGGAGTGTCAAGCCTAGTGCTGCTCAAGGGATCAGACTGGGGTCAGGAAAAAAAAAAAACTGTGATTAGCTGCGTGCAAGGTAAAGGCCTCAGGCCCTGTACTGTTTCCCAGGCTCAACTTCTTAAGAGTAAATCTTTTTATCATCCTCATATCTAACAAAATATGAAATCAAAATGCATTAACAAGAAAAATCCCTTGAGTGTGAAATCAAAACTGTGAATCTCAAGGAAGGGTGAGGGGGAGGGGCCTGTGACAAGTGGGGAGGTTGAGTTATGAGTAACACATATCAGCGATAAATGGCAAGTGACACACTACCAAAATACTGTAAGACACACCTTTTCCAATTAGTTTATGCTCATCTGTGAGGTAGGAACAAGATAACTGAGATTGGAGGGTCTGCTGAAAGGAAAAGGTTTATCTGTGGTTGAGCAAAGGAACTGCCTTTCAAGAGTGACCTGAACTGGCACAGAGGGTTGTAGTTGCTGCACGGCAGACCCGGGTTCAATCCCGGGTTCAACCCGGCACCCCACACATGGTCCCAGAGCACTGCTAGGAGTAATTCCTCAGCAAAGAGCCAGGAATAACTCCTGAGCATCGCTCAAGAGTTACTCAAAAAAAAAAAAAAAAAAGAGTGACCTGAACAGGGCGCAGACAGAACACACATAAAGACTATAAAGGAGGGCTGGAGCGAGCCTACAGCAGGTAGGGCACTTATCCTGCCTGTGGCTGATCTGGGTTCACTCCCCAGCACACAACATGGTCCCCCTGTACCCACCAGGAGTGATCCCTGAACACAGATTTCGGAGTAAACCTTCAGCAGTGTGGCCCAAACAACTCTCCACTGCCCAACACCAAAAAACAAACCAAAAAAGCCTAAGCTGAGAGATGCTAGGGTAGAGATTGGGGAATAACGTAGGTGGAACTAGTTGATACTTTACCAGAAGGGCTTAGGTTAGATGAGTTCAACAAGAGACCTACTAAATCTCACTCAGGGTAAGAGACTTACTTCTTGTCGCAGACCTAGACTAATACAAATTGTTGGGAGGGTTGGGGGACCCAGCGCTACCGCACAGCTAAGGTGCTTGCCCTGTGCTTGGGTGTGGATCTTCAGCACCACGTAAGGTCCACAAGAACTGCCAGGAGGGATCTGACCACAGACTTGTGTCCCCAAAACATAAAAAATTGTGCCAGAGAGGGCCACACACCATGAATAAAGGTTTTAACAGCAACCAAGATGGTCAGGGACCGAATGCGTATTATTTCCGTGATGTCCAATTTCCTTACCTTAGGTGTAGTAGGAAGTTACTACTTAGCGCGGTTTGAAAAAGAGAAAGCAAACGGTGATCCACATTGACCTTATTTTAAGTTACAGAGAAGACATAGCTTAAATTCATGACTGAGCATACAGTGGATAGGGCATCTGCCTTGCACTCAGCTCTCCCTCGATCCCAGGCATCCCCATATGACCCCACCAGCACCGCCAGGATTAACTCTTGAGCCCAAAGCCAGGAATTAACCCCTGGGCGAGCACCATAGCCCAAACAAAAAATAAGACCTTATCTCTGCAAAGTACAGTGGGTAGGGCGTTTGCCTTGCCTGTGGCTGATCTCCCGGCATCCCATTTGATCCTCCGAGCCCCGCCAGGAGTAATTCCTGAGTGCAGAGCTAGCAGCATCTCCGGATGTGACCCAAAAAGTCAAAAACCAAAAAATAAGCATAATAAATAAAACCTTATCTCTTCTAGACAACGTTAAAAGCAAGCGAACAAGCTTTTTACCGCCCCCCCCTTCTTTCTCGGCTATGAAAGTCAGGAATCACAGCTTAACCAGGCTCTGGAGGGAGAGCAGCGTCATTTCTGCAGGAGGCACGGGGCAGAGGGGGCGCATCACCAGGGAGGCAGGTAGCAAGAACAAAGACCCCGGCTCGGAACGCCGGGAGGAACCCGGGCAAAGCAGCGCTTTGGGCAAGGGATGGGCATTGCTTCATTTTTTAATGTTTTCTGCCTTGGCGCGGAAGATGTCGGGTAGGCATCGGTCCGGACCGCGGCGTCGGAAGGTGAATCACCTCCCTGCAGTTTCAGTTTCTCCAGCTGTTGAGTGAGAGGCTGCGCGATTAAGCGAGAGGCGAGAAAGAGAGAGGAAGGGAGGGGGGGATCGTCGAGCCCACACGACGCTTCGGGCAGACCCCGAGACCCTCGGCCCGCCAGCGACTGCGCCATCAGACACGAGTGAGCGCTGCACACCGGGCCCCGGGGGCTGTGTGTGAGAAACCAGGCCGGAATCGGCCTCGTCTCCGGCCGTCGGATGCTCGACGGCGCTGAGGGGCGTCGACGACGCTGCCGGGGCAGGCGCGTGCGACAGGGACAACAGGCGCCGCTGTGCTCGGCGCTCGCTGCACCGCGGGCTCCGGCGCGCCCTCGCGCGCAGGGAAACTGAGGCCGGGACAGGCCCCTTAGCCTCGGGTCACATGGCGGGAGCGCCCGGGTGCAGGGCCGCGGGCCGCCCCGGGAAGACGACGCCCCCAAGCGCGGAGGGCCCCTCAGCGATCGCAGAAAGGAAGGGGCGGGGAAGGCCCGGCGGCGACTCGGGAAGTCGCTGCAGCGCGGGCAGCCGCGGCCCGACTCACCTTGGCGCTGTGCACCGCCTCCTGCGCCCCGCGGAGCTGCAGCCAGATGCGCTCCGGCAGCGGTTCCTCCGAGCCGAGCGCGCCGAGCACGGCCAGGCTCACGCCGAACAGGCCCTCGATGCGGCCGCGGCTCCGCTCCCAGCAGCGCCGCCTTCTCGGCGGGCGCCGTGAACTCGTCCAGCACCGCCCGGGCCGCCATGGCGGGCGCGGCCTCCCTCGGCGGCGCCGGGGGCCGGCGGCGGCAACGCCCCCCTCAGCGTGCCGCCGCCGCACCGGAGCCCGTCAGGCGGCGCCGGTCCTCGCGGCCGCCGTGCCCCCGCCCACGCCCTGCAGCCGCCGCGAGCCCGGCTAGAGCATCCCGCCGCCGCGGCCGCAGCTCGGCGTCTGCAGGATCAGACGCTCCCCCGCCCCTCCGCCCCTCAGCCGCCGCGAGCCGGGCCCCGCCCACCGCGCATGCGCCCCTTCTACGCCGTCATTGAGGACCGTCGGCCGCGGGGCGGGCCGAGGCGGCGGATGTTACGTCACGCGCCGACGCCATGTTTGTTTTGGGCAGCTATGGCTTCTTCCCATAGACGATAGGGAATGTTTGTGTGTGTACAGGGGGTGCGTGTGTGTGTATGTACGAGAGGGTGTGTGTAGACAAGAGGGTGTGTGGTAGACAAGAGGGTGTGTGTGTAGACGAGAGTGTGTGTGTAGACAAGAGGGTGTGTGTGTAGATGAGAGGGTGTGTGTAGACGAGAGGGTGTGTGTGTAGACGAGAGGATGTGTGTGTAGACGAGAGGGTGTATATAAGAGGTGTGTGTGTAGACGAGAGTGTGTGTATACGAGGGTGTGTGTGTGGACGAGAGGGGGTGTGTGTAGACAAGAGGGTGTGTGTAGACGAGAGGGTATGTGTGGACAAGAGGGGTGTGTGTAGACAAGAGGGTGTGTGTGTGTGGACGAGAGGGTGTGTGTGTAGACGAGAGGGTGTGTGTGGACGAGAGAGTGTGTAGATGAGAGTGTGTGTGTGTAGATGAGAGTGTGTGTGTAGACGAGTGTGTGTGTAGACAAGAGGATGTGTGTAGACAAGAGTGTGTGTGTAGACAAGAGGGTGGGTGTGTAGACGAGAGGGTGTGTGTGTGGACGAGAGGGTGTGTTTGTAGACGAGTGTGTAGACAAGAGGGTGTGTGTAGATGAGAGTGTGTGTAGACGAGGGTGTGTGTGTGTGGACGAGAGGGTGTGTGAGTAGACGAGAGGGTGTGTTTGTAGATGAGGGTGGGTGTAGACAAGAGGGTGTGCGTGTGTGTGTGGACAAGAGGGTGTGTGTAGACGAGGAGGGTGTGCGTGTGTGTGTGGATGAGGGAGTGTGTGTGGACGAGGAGGGTGTGTGTAGACAAGAGTGTTGTGTAGATGAGTGTGTGTGTAGACAAGAGGGTGTGTGTGTAGACGAGAGGGTGTGGTGTAGACGACAGTGTGTGTGTAGACGAGAGTGTGTGTGTAGACGAGAGGGTGTGTGTGTAGACAAGAGGGTGTGTGTGTGTAGATGAGAGGGGTGTGTGTGTAGACGAGAGGGTGTGTGTGTGTGTGTAGGCGAGAGGGTGTGTGTGTGCCTTTGGTGAGGCTTTCTGGTTAACCAGCAACTGTGAATTCCGGGGTTTACATGGTCTCTAGGCTAGGAAGTGGGGCAGGACCTGTATCTCCCAGGGGATTTGGCTTCACTTCAGATATCTTGAGGTCTAAAATCAATTCAAATATATAGTGTCTCCCCTAATTGATAAATGGGCCATTCTCTGCCAGCCAGCTCCCTCTGCCTCCCTTTGCTCCCAGCCGCACCTGGGTGTTCCCACTTTGCTTCAATGGCTGTGACCCCAGCATCAATGGCTGTGACCCACTGAAAACAATGGCAACCAGACAATAAGGGAGTAGTAAGGAGAAAGTTTGAGAAGCAGGGGCCAGAGCGATGCTACAGTGGGGAGGGCATTTGCCTTGCACGCAGCTGACCCATGTTCAATCCCCAGCAACCCCTATGGTTCCCTGAGCACCGCCAGGAGTAATTTCTGAGGATAAAGTCAGGAGTAACCCCTGAGCATCGCCAGGTGTAACCCAAAAAGTACCCCCAAAAAAAAAGGTTTGGGGCCAGAGCGATAGCACAGCAGGTAGGGCATTTGCCTTACACGCGACCGATCCGGGTTCAATCCCGCCATCCCATATGGACCCCGAGCACCGCCAGGAGTAAATCCTGAGTACAGAGCCAGGAGTAACCCCTGGGCATTGCCCCTGGATTCAGTGCCAGGCTGTGGCCCAGGCCCTCCCCTTCAACAAACAAAAGCTGTGACTTTCCTTCAGGATCTTACATGGGACGTGGGCAGATACATCCTAACACCTTTCCAGGTCTATTTCTCCCTCTGGAGAAAACAAGGTTGCACTCTTTGTCTCTATGGGCATGTTCAGGTTGACATTCTGACTTCAGGAAATATTGTGCTAAATAAGTATTGGTTTCCTTTAGGTTGAATGCTGTAACTATAGTAGAAAGAAAGGAACCTCAGGAATATTCTCTCTGAATTCTTCCCATTACTGAGAAAAATAATATAGTACCTGGACACAGCAAGTGATCACTAAATGTAAGATTATTACATTATTATTATTATTATTATTATTATTATTATTATTATTATGAAGATAATAATGATAATGTCTTTGGGGTCACACCCTGCAATGCTCAGGGTTATTCCTGGTTCTGCACTCAGGAGTTACGCCTGGCGGTGCTCAGTAGACCGTATGGATTGCCAGGGATTGAACTCAGGTCAGCTGAGTGCAAGGAAAACGCCCTACCTGCTGTACTATGGCTCCCGCGTAAGCTATTATTAGTGCTAAATTAACCATACATCTGACTCTACTTTTACAGAAAAGCTTTGCAATCACACTGAATTTGTAGGCTCAGAAATCCTCTCCAGGGGCCGAGCCGTATCACAGCAGGTAGAGCGTTTGCCTTGCAGGCGGCCCACCCAGGTTCGATCCCCAGCATTCCATATGGTCCCCTGAGCATCACCAGGAGTAATTTCTGAGCAAAAAGAGCCAGGAGTGACCCCTGAGTGTCGCCAGAGTGACCCAAAAATTAAAAAAAAAAATCCTCTCCATGTATGTAGCTTTCCCCTTGAGTAAATGAAAGGACCCAAGGATTTTGCAGTTGGAAGTACCAAAGGGCAATAGCCTCTGTAGGAGGGATTACCCAAGGTTAAAACCAGTCAGAGATCCCAGCTTCTGGGGTTTTCCGAATATCTGAAAGACACAGGCAGGTGTGGTCCCTTGGTGCCCCACCGGAGATGACTCAGCACAAGGGAAGAGAACCACTGAACTCACAAACCAACTACTTCCTGCATCCCTGGGCTTTTCCGTGGTGTCCACAAATCATCCACCTTCCTTTATGAGGTAGATGACCTGAGGTTGGTGAGCTGGGTCTTGCTGAGTGTGTACCTGGAGTTGTAGCCAAAAAGCACGTTATTTCCTGTCTGCTGCTTACCTGAAATGGATGCTCTTTGTCAGCAACTGGACAGGACTTTCCCTAGGAGGACTCCAGTTTGCTCCCAACGACTTCCTGGTTGATGATTCTTAATTGCTTAATTGTAAAAATGATGAGATGTGCTTGAAAAGTACACAGTGGGGGCTGGAGTGATAGTACAACGGGTAGGGTTTTTGCCTTACATATAGCTGACCCAGCTATATGTAAGATTCCATTCTCACCATCCCATATGGTCCCTTCAACCTTGCCAAAAATGATCTCTGAGCACAGAGCCAGGAGTAAGCTCTGAACACACTGGGTATGGCTCCAAAACAAACAAAAAAATTGTTTAGAAGAAACACAATGATTCCTTCTCATCTCCCCTCAAAATAAACCCTGCCCTACCTACCAAAGGAATAGTACCATGGCAAAGAGTAGGTCTTCTTAAACTTTTTCTACTTGGGACCTCCCAAGAGATTTTGTTTTTATATTGGGCTTCACTTTTTGAAGGGTGAGGGAATGCATTTGATTTCAGGTCAGGGCATACTCCTGGCTTTTCCATCAGATATCATTCCTGGTGGGCTCAGGGGACCCTATGGGGTGCAGGGGACCTAACCTGGGTTGCCTGCATGCAAGGCAAGCACCAGCTCCATATCCCAATAGACTTTTATCTTTTTCTAGTATAAAAAATAGGTATACAAATCAAATATTGACTGATAATAAATCATAAATTTAACACAATTTTTGCAACCCCCATTTCAGTTCTATCACCCTATGTGGGTTGCATCCACAGTTGAAGAAACTATAGCTTAGGGTGCAGGCCTTGCAAAGCTGTTATCTCAAGTTCAAAATCCCAGGGCCCCAAATGCACTGAGTTTTCTGTCTTTGATCCTGATCCCTGGTCCACAGGTATTTTCTTTTTTTTTCTTTTTCTTTTTTTGGGTCACACCCGCGGCGCTCAGGGGTTACTCCTGGCTCTGCACTCAGGAATTACTCCTGGCGGTGCTTGAAAGACCATATGGGATGCCGGGGATCCAACCCGGGCCGGCACGGGCCGGCCGTGTCAAGGCAAATGCCCTACCCGCTGGGCTATCGCTCCAGCCCCACCACAGGTATTTTCAACCATTCTACAGCCAGGTGTGTGTAAGTACCACTATGACAATGACAGTTGAAAATGATAGCTCTGGACAGGAACTGAGTGCAGAAAGTAGGTAAAGGGACACATGATAATTACAGTAGCTGTATCACCAACATGGTGAGCAAAAGGAGAGAGAGACAGAGACAGAGACAGAGAGAGATTTACCATAGAGGCAAAGTTGAGGTGGGTGGAGGTAGAAGGAGGGAAACCGGGACATTGGTGGTGGGAAATGTACACTGCTGAAGGGATAGGTGTTGGAATATTATATGACTGAAACCCAGTCATAGACAACTTCGTAACTGTGATTCTCATGGTGATTTAATTATTTAAAAAAAATTAAAAAGCACAACGAAGATGGATGCAATCCCTAGTGAGCTCATCGACTGAAAGGAGATATAAACTCCACAGCCAGAAAAGCCTGAGCCCCGGTAGGCATATGTGTGAGAACTGCCACAACTCACACCAAGCACGACAAAACCTGAGTGCCTCAGCTAGGAGTACAGTCCTGGGCAAGGACTAAAGGAGTGAAGACCTTGGGGAGCACCGGAGTCAGGTCTGAGCACCACAACCCAATGTGTGACCCCTGGTGAGCACCACAGCCACACGTGTGTGCAGCCCAATCATCACTCAACAACAACAACATCAAAGCAGAACTGGAGGGAGGACAGGCAATTAAAAAAAACTCTAGGGGCTGGAGTGATAGTACAGCAGGAAGGGCGTTTGTCTTGCACACGGCTGACCCAGGTTTGATCCTTGGCATCCCATATGGTCGGTCCCTGAGCACTACCAGGAGTAATTCCTGAGTGCAGAGCTAGGAGGAACCCCTCCTGGGCATTACTGGGGGTGATCCAACAAGCAAAATAATTAATCAGCACTCTAAACAACACTGGTAATGCAAGCACACGCCCATAAAAGCAAGCGGTGCCAATTATGCTGTGTTCCTCTGTCAGGGCTGGTATATCAGAAATATAGCTTTGGGTGTTTTCCTCTGTTTCAGAGACTGATCTGTTCATATCTGGTCAGCATTTCCTTTTAGGGAACTCTCAAGGTTTCCTGAGTATGGAGAACAAGGAGAACCAGAGAGAAATCCCCTTTTAAGAAATTCCCTTGCTCCGTGCAATTTCTGAACCACAACTTCCTTAGTTGACGAGGTTTGCCTACAGACCCAGCACAACTGACACCAGGGTCAAGGTCTCTTACAGAGGCCGCATTCCAGACATTGCACCTTTTGTTCACTCCCTGAAACAGCCCCTGGAGATGGTGAAGAGAGAATCACTTTTTTTCTTCTTAAGTTTTTCTGAGAAGAAGACTGGACTTCTACTCCTTCGTGGGCAGCCCAGGGATGTAGGGGCACACTTCCTCAGGCAGGAGGAAGATTCTGACCCAATAGTGACTTTCTGGGAAGGGTCAGCAGTGTTGGACTATCCCTGTCCCCTGGGGGGACCTGCTATAATCTGCAGCCACATCTTCCTGTCTCACTCGGTCAGATATAAGGACAGTTAGGGCCGGAGAGACAGTAGTGGGGAGGCAGGAGTAAGCCCCTGAGGACCACTGTGTGTGGCCCAAAAACAAAGATGAGAGAGAGAGAGAGGAGTGTGTGTGTGAGTGTGTGTGTGAGTGTGTGTGTGTGTGTGTGTGTGTGTGTGTGTGTGTGTGGCTTTGGATCAAACCCTGGGCCTCACACATGTGAGATATGTACTCTACCACTAAGCCATATATCTGATCCTAAAAATGATATTTTGATCTTTGATGTTTGTTTTGGTTTTTTTTTTTTTGGCTTTTTTGGGTCACACCCAGCAAGGCTTCGGGGACCATATGAGGTGACAGGATTAAACCGCGTGCAAGGCAAATGCCCTACCCTCTGTGCTATTGTTAACACAAAAGTGGATTTTCCTCTGCTAGTGGGTTCTTAAGAATTGTATGAATTGTGTGAAAGATTTGTTCCAGGTCCCTCCCCAGATGTCTCGGCCTCTCTATTACCAGTGAACGACTTTCTGGTTCTGTCCCACGCAGTCTACCTGCCTCCCGTGAACGATGGCCTGGACCTGTCCCTGTGCGGCTCTCTCTGTCCTGTGTATACTTTCCCAGCCTCCAGCCAAAGCCACATGCACGTGGGTAAGATCCCTGTGGTCCGTACCTGCCGCTGGGCCTCCCAACTGTACCCCAGCAGTTCCCGTTGTCCTGTCCCGGCTTTCCTTAGTCTCCAGCCACCACTCTGTGCACGTGAGATTCCTGTGCTCAGTACTTTGCCATGACTTGGGCATCCAAGCCCTGCTGTTATCTGAGCTATCCTGGGCCTCCTAACTCACCCTATCCCATACGTGTCCTTGCCTGGCCTTACATGCCTGTCTGCACTGGGCCTTGTACCTGGGCAGGCCACCTGACCTGATCTGGGCCACCTGACCTGATCTGGGAGGAAGAGAGCTGGCTGGAGAGAGAGAGAGAGAGAGAGAGAGAGAGAGAGAGAGAGAGAGAGAGAGAGAGGGAGGGAGGGAGGAGAGAGGGAGGGAGCCTGGGGTAAGGGTGGGTGCCCTTTATTTGCTGCCAAATCCCACCCCCAGGTGTCCCCTTCTACATTCTGATTGGCTGCCTATTCCCCGGCTATACTTGGCTACCTGCGCCCTGGTTGCTCTCCACCTTGGCTCCTGCTGTATCACTGTCACTCTGGCCCCTCATTTTGCAGCTTTGAGTGCAGGAGGAGTAGAAGGAAATTGCTTGGCCTCCCGATAATCTAACAGTGATTGCTGTCACCGTCATTCCTATTTCTTTTTTTATTTTTGCAGGGGGAGGATGCTTTCTGGCTCACACCCAGTGATGCTCAAGAGTGACTCCTGACTCTGCACTCAGGAATACTCCTGGTGGTGCTCGGGGGACACGTGGGATGCTGAAGATCGAACGGGCTGGCTGCATGCAAGGCAAATGCCCTCCCCACGGTACTATCACTCTGGTCCCTGTCATTCCTATTTAAAGACAAGGAAACAGAAGCATGAAAGTTTCTGTGATGGTTCACAGAGGCGAGCATGAAGGAGTAGAAATAGGTGTTTGAGTACAGGAAGTCCGACTCTGCTGAGGGCTCTCATGCACTAGTGACAAGCAGCCTTTCTTTTCTTTTTTTTCCTTTCCCAAATTTTATTACACCACTTTCAGACAAACAATTGCAAGATGCTCATGTAGAGTTTTGGTTCTACAGTGTTCCAACACCCATCCCTCCACCAAAACCCATCTCCCATCACCAATGTCCCCACTTCCCTCCCCCTCCCACACCTCAACTACTTGGCGGGTTCTGTATGTCTTTTCTTTCCTCTCTATTTCTCCCTCCCGCCAAACTTTCCTGCACATCGTAGAATGCAGTGCATTAAAGGACATTACTGTTTCCACTATTTTGATGGACCGCACGACCTGGGCTCAAACTGGTTTTGCTCTGTTAATCTGGTCGTGAGGTAGTATCCCAGCGTCCGGACTGCGAAGGTGGTGGCTAGTGTGGTGGGCGAGTCTCATCCTGCTGCTTCTGGGACCCCCCAGAGGTGATGGGCCCACTCCCAAAACCCATCTGTCCTCCTGGGAGCCCCATGGTCAGCTTAGCCTGGGGAAAGTAGAGTTCCAGCTTCCCCAGTCGCGTCCGAGGCCCCGCATGCTATGGCTGGTAGCGGCCACCAGGCTCGATAAAATGGAGGGGGAAGGGCCGACCCTTGACTCCATTTGACGAATTCCCAGTGATTCCCGACAAGCAGCCTTTCTTTGCCAGTTTCTTTCTTCTTGCCGTCAGAAACAGACCTAGGGACCGGAACCATAGTACATTGGAGAGGGCATTTGCTGACCTGGGTTCAGACCCTGACATCCCATAGTCTCTCCAGCACTGCCAGGAGTAATTGCTGAGCTCAGAGCCATGAGTAACCCCTGAGTGTTGTGGGTATGACCCCAAAAGTAAAAAAAAAGAGAGAGAGACAGAGACACAGAGAGACAGAGAGAGAAACAGACCTATACTGGCGCTTGAGAGGTTCTCTCAACTCAGGCCAATTAGGCAGATTCAAGTTACCCTCCAATACCCCCTAGACTCCCCCACACTCCCACACATCTACCTACCAGTCTTTAGATTGCTCTGTCTTCCTGGATTCTTTGATACAGAGCCTTTGAGTGAGAAATTGGAATACAATTGTGCTTTAGCTACACAGAATTTTTTTTACAATAATATTAACAGCAACTTTATTCATGAATTCCCCAAATTGTATATATTCCAACACAGTAATGAGGAAACAAGAGATATTAGTTGGCAATAAAAAGGAACAAAGGTAAGGTTCTAATGAAGCCATGCAGGTGGTGGGGCTGATTTGGTTCTTTTCCATCTAAAATTGCTGAAGAGACATCAATATCCTTTATTTTGACAGGTATGAGGTTACAGAGATGTATCCATTTTATTAAATTAATGAGACGCTACACAGAAATTTAAGCTCATTTGCAAACTTTCCCCCATCTCCAAGCCATCATCACCTCTTCCTTTGACAATTACGGAGACTCCACATCCTGATCTCCACATTTCAAGAGCTACAACTGCTATAAAGTTGGGAGAAATTATTTATAAATCTTTCTGCTGTCGCCAGAGTCATTTCAGAATGCAAGTTTCATTGGCTGGTCTCTTGCTTAAGATTCTCCAAGAGCTTCCCCCTTTTTCTCGGAATAAAACCTAAAAATTTCCCCCTGGGTTTCAGCCCTTGCAAGATCTGTCTCCTGTCCACTCCTTATCTCCTGTCTCCAGGCTTCTGCTTTCTTTGCGTTTGATTTTTCATTCATGCTCGTCTGATAGACGTGAGTTCAAGAGTGACTTATTCAGGTATTCATTTATTGGCCCCTCTGGAGAGTCCAGGTTTCCTACGGCCCATTGCTCATAGCACCAAGGGTGGTCTTATATGAGCTGTGTGACAGATGGACTCAAGTTTCTCTCCAGACGTTCTCTCCAGATGACTTCCAGCACCTAGGGAGCACAGATCTGAGGCTGAACTGAGTTCTCTTTCTTTCATAAATGGAAGACTGACCAGCAGGGAGGCCCTTCATGATGGAGTGGTCAGGGAGTGCCCAGTGGTGAGATGAGGCAGAATCTTCCAGAACCTAGCAAGCCGGTAAGAAGATTTTGCATGTTACCTTCCCCCCCACCCCTTTTAAGAAAGGAGACTCTCAGGCAATGCTTAGGAGATCCAGGGGCCACTCTAGGGCTACTTAGTCAACCGGACTGCATGGTCCAATAGTAGGGCCTAGTGACGCAATGCTGGTCAGGCCTAGTGGTGCTGAGAGCCACCACAGCAACATTGGCAATGCTGGGAGGGACCGACTCGGCTTCCTACCAGCAAGGCTTTCTGCTCCTGACCCTTGAGCTATCTCCTGACCCCCTATATTTTTCTTGCAACCTTAGATCATGAAGCAGCCATGGTCTTCTCAGCGCCCATGAGGTACTGGGAATCAAGCTTACAACCTCACTTTTACCCCAGGGGCCTTCTTGATCCTGAAGGCATCTTCTTTCTGGGATCAGAAAGAGGAAAGATGGTTCTGTACCTGTCAGCACATGTGAAGATACCAGGATTTACATTCATGACCTTGTGATTTAAACCACTGAGCCATCATCTGGGACCCTGGATTTTATCTTAAGTATAATGAGAGGTGTTACAAAACAAAATTCAGCTGAGTACATCAGAAGGTGTTCTTGGTTTTAGTCGATGCTTCACAAACGGGGTTACATTCCACCTAACAAATGAAAGGCGCTCGGAGAACCACACAAAAACTTTGTTGTTGCTTTTGGTGTGGGACCATGTGTGACAGTCTTGGGGACCAGGGCCATTCAAATAGTGTTGGGGGCTGTCAGGGCCTCGTGGTACTGAAGGGGAGGTGTTATGTAGGAATCAAACACAGGGTCTCACAATGCCGACAAGTGCTCTACCACTTAAGACACTTCCCTGGCTCCTAATGAAAGATATTCATGGGAGGCTGGAGAGATAATACAGGTAGCAGGGCACTTGCCTTGCACTTGGCAGACACCACATATGATCGCCCAACCCCGCCAGGAGTGATCCCTAATCACAGATCCCTAAGTGATCCCTGAGCACTGCTGGGTGTGGCCCAAAAGAAACAAATGAGAAAAGATTTTCATCAGGAGAATAGGGGAAGGATAAGGAAAGAGGGATTTTTTTTTCCCCCAGCAAGATCACTTTCCTATAGGGGATGGAAGGTCCCTAGCAGACAGGTTAAGTAACTTATGTTGACCAGGAAATTCTAGACCAACTGGTTAAATTACATTCCTGGGAGAGGCAGAAACTGCAATTATATTTGGCATTAACTCACCAACTCACAGTTGGTGACTTGGAGCTTAGCTGGAGTCACTCCATCTTGTTGTCTCTCTTTTTTTTTTTTTTTTTTTGGGAGAGGGTGCACACCCAGTGGTTGGTGCTCACGGCTGACTCCTAGCCCTGCGCTCAGGAATCACTCCCGGGAGCTCATGGGATTTTGGGGGATGGAACCCACGGCCACATATAGGGCAAGGGCCCTACTGCTGTACTATCTCTCCAGTCCCTCTTGTGATCTTTCTTCTAACAGAAAGAAGCCTTTCCAGATATTTGAGAAGTTACTGCATCATTTAAATTGTGCTCTCAGGTCCAGAGATAGCTTAATGGACTGCACAGGCTTTGCATGTAGGAAGGCTTTGCATGTAAGAAGCCCCAGGTTCAGCTTGGCCAGAGCATTTCCAAGGAGTGATTGCCACTGAGCACTAAACTAGGAATAGCCTCTGAGTACTATAAGGTGTGTCCACCCCTGACCCCCTAGTCAGGTTTTAAAACTCTCAATTTTCTGAGAAGTGGGGGTGGGGACATTGCAGCAGGAGAAAGGAGAATGTCAGAAGGGATCTAGGAAAAGCACTTGGTGGGGCTTGGTCCTGGAAAGAGGTGCTGGAAGGGTGAATCCAGGAGACTGAATGTGATGAAGGGGAAGAAATTAACGGCATGTCAGTGGTTCAACTTTACGTGGGTACTTTTCTGTCCTTGGCTGTAGAGAAGCCTAGGACTTTGACTAAAACAAATTTTTGTCAGGGTTTTTTTTTAAATTTTTTTTTTTCATTTTTGGGCCGGAGCGATAGCCCAGGGGTAGGGCGTTTGCCTTGCACGCGCCCGGCCAATGCCGGCCGGGTTCGATCCCGGCATCCCATATGGTCCCCGAGCACCGCCAGGAGTGATTCCTGAGTGCAGAGCCAGGAGAACCCCTGAGCATTGCCGGGTGTGACCCAAAAAAAAAAAAAAAATTTTTTTTTTATTTTTGCTTTTTGGGTCACACCCAGCAATGCTCAGGGGTTAGTTAGACCTGGCTCTGCACTCAGGAATAACTCTTGGCCATGCTCCGGGGACCATATGGGATGCTGAGAATCGAACCTGGGTCAGCTGCATGCAAGGCAAACACCCTCCCCCACTGTACTATTTCTTTGACCCTTTTCAGGTTTTTTGTTTGTTTGGGGGTTACATCTGGCAATGTTCAGGGGTTACACCTGGCTCTGTGCTCAGGAATTACTCCTGGAGAGTTTAGCTAAGGGAACCATATGGGATGGCTGAGATCAAACCTGGGTCAGTGCATGCAAGGCAGATACCTTACCCACTGTACTTTCTGTTTTTCTGTTTTTCACTGTTTTCTGTCTTTCATTCCTCCTTCATAAGAGTTCCTTGGCAATTGTATTATTCATGTTGTTGAAATTCATCTAACGTTAATCCTCACTGCAGCAAAGATGGAAAGATTGTACTTACATGTATAAACATGGGCCTGAAGAGATAGTGCCGTGGCGGGGCACTTGCCTTGCATGTGGCCAACCCAGATTAGATCCCCGATCTAATATTGTCCCTCAAACCCGTCAGGACTGAACTCTGAGCACAGAGCCAGGAGCTAGTGCTCATGATACACAAACAAGCAAACAAACAAAAAAGAAGGTCTTGTTTTTCGTTGTGTGTTCACTAAGTGCACACACCTTGCTGTCCTTTCCCAACCAATGCCCTTTCTCATCGGTTTCTTTACAGGACACATTCTTCCAGGTCGAGCTACTTTAAAGCCTAGCATAAGTCTCCCCCTTCCACAGGTGGAAGGTCTTATTGGCCTACCCAAGTTTCTCACTCAAATTCATTCATTCACCAGATATCTACCGAGTACCTACAATGTAGTGTATTGTAGGTACTCAATTGTAAAACACTGTGCCAGCCATTGTTCTATGTGCCAGGAACACAGCCATAAATAAAGCAGTGGCTCCCATTGTTTCCCGGCAGGGAAGAGATGATGAGTCCATTAATAAATCAATGAAGTATAGAGAGCTGGGGAGTGATTATATTCAAGCAGATCTTATATTCAAGCTGGGGAGATAGTTCCACTGAACTATCTCTTAAGTTCATGCAAGTTCATGAAGGCAATCTCCTTGAAATCTTAAGGAGATTGCCTTGCATGCAACCCAACCCTGTTTTTTTTTTTCCTTTTGGGTTACATCTGACAATGCTCAGGGGTTACTCCTGGGGCTACTCCTGGCTCTGCACTCAGGAATTACTCTTGTCAGTGCTCGGAGGACCATATGGGATGCTGGGGATTGAACCCGGGTTGGTTGCATGCAAGGCAAACGCCCTACCTGCTGTGCTATTGCTCTGGCCCCAACCCAACCCTGCTTAAATCCCAGTACCATGTAGTACTGAGCACTGCCAGGCTTACTCCTGAGCACAAAGCCATGAACAGGTCCTGAGCATTGCTAGTCATGGACCAAAGTTAATAAATATACGACATCGATGAATACAAGGTCTCATATGGCCTTTTTGCTCTGCTCTGTGGTGGAGACTCCAACGAGAGCTCTATGAAGTTTCTTTCCTTGCCTTTGTGTGTGTGTGTGTGTGTGTGTGTGTGTGTGTGTGTGTGTGTGTGTACCAGGAACATGGTCCAGGAGTACAGGCAGACTGCCTAGGCCCAGACAGGGCCAGTATACAGGTAGGGTTCAGATGCCGAGAAAAGCTCAGAGTCAGACAGGGTTTGGATGCACAGTTAATGAGAAGGTGCCAAGCACAGGAGTCTCACCCATGCTCACAAGGCCATGGCTAGAGACTATGAAAGCTGGGACAGGATGACAGGAACTGCTAGGATATAGCTGGGAGCCCAGTGACGGGTACAGAGCACTGGGATCTCGTCCCACATGCACAGGGTGAAAGTGTATAACAG
The DNA here is from genome assembly GCA_021461705.1 of Cryptotis parvus. Taxonomy (NCBI): domain Eukaryota; kingdom Metazoa; phylum Chordata; class Mammalia; order Eulipotyphla; family Soricidae; genus Cryptotis; species Cryptotis parvus. The sequence continues at coordinate 37,942 of JAJIBD010009241.1, forward strand.
GGTAAGGAGCCATGCAGGGACAGGACCTGGCCATTTGGGGGCGTGTCACACTTGGTGGTGCTCAGGGGTTACTCCTGACTGCACTCAGGAATCACTTCTGGCTGTGCTCGGGGAATTGGATGCCGGTGATCGAACCCAGGTCAGCCGTGTGCAAGGCAAACACCTTACCTGCTGCACTGCCATTTCAGCCCCTCTCCCTAGTTTTATATGCAAGTCTTCCATACAATTCTCAAGAACCCACGAGGGCAGGAAAATCCACTTTGGTGCTAGCAATAGAATCCAGTAGAGTGTTAGATTAGGATTTCCAAGAGTAGTTCTCAAGACTATTCGCAACTCTTGGCTGCTGCTTGGAATATCTGTGAACCAGACCTGTGATGTTGGTGGCTCAGTAAAAGAGGGAGCAGATAGGGATCAAGAGTGTTCCCTCCTCTCTAGAGAATCATCTAACCTTGACTAACAGTGCTTTGAGAAAAGCCTGGCTTGGGTCAGAGCTGGTAAAGTCAGCCACGGGCACCTACAGGTTCCCGTCTCACCTGTCCCACAAGGCAGCCATCCAGCTGAACTGAAACCTACATACTCTACATGGCAGGGGAGATGATCTCATATCCAGGGTCGTGGACTCAGGCTGGAGCAAGGAATTGATCTTTGCAGTAAAGTCAGTTCTAACCCTGGCACAGGCATTCTGGGTCTGTTACCTGAACCCTCACAGAAAAGAATTTCAGAAGGAGGTAAGAGAGTGGAGTAAAACAGTGTTTAATAAAGAAATGTAGGGGCCGGAGTGATAATCCAGTGGGTAGAGCGTTTACCTTGCACATTGACGACCCAGGTTCTATTCCCAGCATCCCATATGGTCCCCTGAGCACCCCTAAGAGTGATTCCTGAGTGCAGAGCCAGGAGTAATCCCTAAGCATTGCCGGGCATGACAACACACACACACACACACACACACACACACACACACACAGAAAGAGAGAAAGAAAGAAAGGAAGTAGATGTTCAAGAGAGAACAGGGACTTCTCCGGAGTAGGAAACACATAGAAATGTGGAAACAAGCTAGCAAGATACCTGCTCAAGGAGTACATAGGCTTGAAAAGCAAACCCCGGCCTGAGCTATCGATAGTACAGCAGTTAGGGCATTTGCCTTGCACATGGCAACCGGGGTTCAATCCCCAGTATCCCATATGGTCCAGGAAATACACTGTTAGGAATAATTCCTGAGTGTAGAGCCAGGAGTAACCTCTGAGCATCGTCAGGTGTAACCCAAAAAGCAAAAAAAAAAAAAAAAACAAACAAACAAACAAAAACAAACTCCACTGAATGAATGGCTTCTGGGAAGAATTTTTAGTTTTGGTTTTGGGGCCATATTCTGGCAGTGCTCAGGGATCAGTCCTGGCAAGATCAGGGGATCATGTGGGGTCCAGGGGATTGACCAGGATCATCCATATGCAAGGTAGGTATCATGTATTCTAAACAATTGTTCCAACATCTCAGTAGGATTGTTTTTTTCTTTTTTGAGTCACACCTGTGATGCTCTGGAGTTACTCCTGGCTCTGCACTTAGGAATTACTCCTGGTGGTGCTCAGGGGACCATATGGGTTTCCGGGAATGAACTGGGTCAGCTGCATGCAATGCAAACGCCCTCCCCACTAAACTCTCACCCAGCCCCAATTCATCCAAATGTTTCCCCAGACCCTCTGGGTTTTACACCTGTAAAAGTTAATCCAGGCATTTGTCACAGAAAAGTCTTGCACTGTTGCCATCTCATAATCTCAGCCCTTGCATTACTGTCGGTCTTTTCATAATCACATAGATTCCTCTATAGCTTCTCCTTTTCTGAGGGGTTCACCCTTCTCCGGGTGGGGCCTTCAATTTCCGTATGTGGGTGGTGCCTCCTCTTCTCTCCAAAGAGCTCAGTATTTGCTTACCAAAGAAATGTGATATTCATGCCTTTGGGCGACTTCAGGACTAGTCATCTCTTCTTAGACCTTATTACTTCCCCAAAATATATTATCAGGTCCCCTACCTGTAGACCTGCAGTAATTAGAAATGTTCATGGCGCCAGAGCAATAATTCAGCAAGTAGGGCACACGCCTTGCACACGGCCGACCATGATTTGATTCTCAGCACTCCACATGGTCAGCAGTGAGTGATTCTTGAGTGCAGACCCAGAGTAATCCCTGAGTACCATTGGGTGAGGCCTAAAAGCAACCAGAAGTGACGGGCTGCTCCTTCATAAATAGATCCTCCTGCAAGCAACTCTGCTGGTTAACTCAGCATTTGGGGAAGGCATTCGGGAGGCAGGGGGTGAGGGGCTGGAGGCTCCTGTAGTGGGGCAGTGAGGTTGCCATGCCACCACAAGACCACATGTGCCCACTGGGCTTACCTCTATTAGGTCCACACTCAGATGGTTACATGTGCTCCAAGACAAAACGGCTAAATAAAAGGTGGCTGCTTTGTGGGTGCTCCAGCCTGCACCCTCTGGGAAGCAGAACTTCAGGCCACAGACAGGAGTCACTATACTGAGTGGGACACATCCCTGAAGGCCCAGAAGAGGTCACGGGAGTCCCGAGGGAACCCCACTGGCTCTGGAAGACGGCGTCGGGGCTCCCCAACATCCACTCATCCCTAGAGAAGGGCTGGAGCCCTTTCACCATGACAGGCTCCCTTCCTCCTCTTTATTTTAGAGTTGAGGAAACCAAGATTAAGAGAGGAAGTGACTTGCTCACAGTCCCGCCAAGATGTTTCCCCAAACCTAAGTCCAAGGGGACAACAGCGCCCTGTCTCAGGAAGGGCCGCCCCACCCTCGTCTCGTCTCCAGCACACAGGACAGTGCGTTGCTGCTCTCCAGGCGCTGCAGCTAGGAAGTTGGGTCTGAGGAGGAAGACCCCCAGGGAGGGTGTGGTGCCACCCAGAGAGGCTAACTGGGGGACCCAAGGGCTTCCCCACTCTGGGGTGACTTCCATAAGGGCTCCAGAGCCCACACTGCTTGTAGGAAGTCAGGTCTCCCCCTTCCTTTCCAGATACTGGGAGTAAAAATAAACTCCGTTTCCGGAAGCCTGTGTTTGTTGCAGGAAAGACCTGGAGTATCAGGCCTAGGGGGTCCCTTTGTTCTGCAAGGGGTGAAGACCTTGACTCCTCTCTGCTCTCTTGCCTCAACTCATTCAGAATTCCTGGGTAAGACTGTTCTGGAATCCCCCACCCCCCCCACGTGTGCAAAACATACCATGGATGTATGGCAGATGTTTTTCATTGGGAGCCAGCCAGACGTTAAAGAAACAGCAATTGTTGCATATTTATTTTTACAGCACTGATTTTTGGCAAGAAACATTGGACTTCCAGTTATTGTAGCAATAAAAATTTCCCTTATTTTTAACTTTAGTTGATTAAGCGGTCGGGGGAGAGGTGGAGAGGGCTGGAGCACAGGCACGTTTTTTCGCAGGGGGCTTTCACCGAAGGTAACATAGGGAGCCCTACCCCACTGTTTCTGCCAGGAGGAGCTCCTGGGCATGGCAGGGTAGGGCCCCCAAACAAACACACACACACACACACACACACACACACACACACACACACAGAGTTGGTGTAAGAAGAAAAAAGTTGAGTTCAGCCACAGTGAGCAAAAGAAGAGAGAGAGAGTGAGAGAGAGAAGTGGAGCCATAGAGGCAGGGGTGTCGGGGGAGGGGAGGGAAACTGGGGACATGGTGGTGGGAAATGGGCACTGCTGGAGGGATGGGTGCTGGCACACTGTATGCCTGAACCCAATCATGAGCAGCTTTGTAATGCTCTATTGCACGGTGATATAATAAAATAAAATCAGCTGAGCCCAGGTAACTGGGGTGGGGGTGTCGCTAAGGCAAGGATCAGGACAGGCAGGGACAGAAGCACAGATTCAAGGGCCGCCGTCCCCTTTGATGCTTCAGGACCTGTACCGTTCTCCTTGGGTGGGGATAACAACAATCTTTTTTGGGGAAAACCACGCCCAGAGGTCCTGGGGGCCTAAAGGCTGGCTCTAGGCTGGCCAAAGAGGCAGCGAGTCCTCAGGCCTCTGGGCTCTGCCCTTTCTCCGCCTTTCTGGGGAGGAAATGGGCCGACGAGCGTCGGCCCATTTCTGGGTTCCCCATTTCGGGAATGAGGAAGCCCCACTCTTCCAGGGACTTCTTCCTCCTTCCTTCACCCTCCTGCCAGCTTCTAAAGTGGAACAGGAAAGCGCTCCACCTCGCAGCAAGCGCACTCGGTTCAGGCGCACTGCGCGCATCTGGCACCTGGCATGGGGCTCGCCCGCCTTCTCCGGGCTGTAGATTTATCTGGAGCCGAGTCCCTGGCGCCACCTGCTGTTCGCCTGGCACCAGCGCCGCCTCCGACCTGTACCAAGCTGGGGCGATTCCAAGCTCAGCAAACTGTGTCCAGAGAAACCAGGGAATCAGGTGCAAGGGCCAGATAGAGATGCAAAGTAAAGGGCCTGCGCAGTGGGCAGAAAAGCTTCCCGCAGAGAGAGGAGGCCCTTAGAGGGAAAGGAAGCAAAGTGAGCGAGCCCCAGCGGCCCTCTTGGCCTTGCTTTCTCTGCCACTAAAACCCAGAAGCTGGCACCTTTTCCGCTGTCCAGCAGGTCTGGGTGTTTGCCGCACGGTTCCCAGGGCTGGGGGAGAACGGCTGGAGAGAACCGCTACGGGTCTGCACTGGAGCCTCAGCAAGAGAGCGATTAACCAGTCTAATGGGGGACACTAAACTGTGTTTCTGCGGCCGGAAGAAGAGGACGTGGGGATGCAGGTTTCAGCCCCGAGGGGCGACCCCTCCACACTCCAAGTGGGACTAGAGCTTTCCAAAGCGTCCTTGCTGCCGGCTCTAACCACGACACCCAGGGGGCCTCTTTCCTGTGTGGGGACCGTCGCCTCTTATCTCCCTGTACCTGAGCTCTTCCCCTCCCGGGAACTCGGTAAGGAGCTCCCTGGTCGTCGCTTTGGCATCCGGAGCCAGGTCCTCTCTTAGACGTTCCACGCGCACAGCCAGTGTGTATAGGAGGGCTTGGAGGCACACACCAAGGGTGCACCCTGTGGTCAGCTCGTCCTCAGAGGCTGGGCTGCACATCAGGGGCCAACATCGATAAAGCATGGCTTCGTGGTTTTTTAAATTTTTTTATTCTTACAATTACAAAGATATGCAATTAAAAAGTTCATATTTGGGTTTTGGTCATACAGTGTTCCAGCACCCATCCCGCCACCAGTGCCCATCTCCCACCACCAACGTCCCGGTTCCCTCCCCCTCCCCAGCCCTCCTCCATGGCAGGTTCTTTATTTCTTCCCCTTTCTCTCTCTTTCTCTTTTCCTTCCCCTCAGACTATGGAGTATAGAACATACATTAAAGGGTTGTCATGTGTATCTTTTTGCCTCTATTTAATGCTCAGTTCTAGGTTGGTATTAGTACCCTCGACAATTGTTAGCACACTGTTCCATTTTCTGTCTTACCTAGCCTCTGACTCCCACATGTTTGTGATAATTTCCACCTTTGACAGGACCTCCTGATGTATGTTTCACTTGACCTTGGATATTGGTATCATAATATGTACATATATATTTATGTTATGCAAATAAATGCAGTCATTCTGTATTTCGTGGGGTTTTGAGTTACAAGATAACTCAAGATACAAACCTTTTCTTCAGGAGAG